>PVJX010005628.1:0-83786 GCA_004027295.1 Dolichotis patagonum | reverse complement strand
CCAATATCCCAGTCGACTCACTCAGGCGAATTTCTCTACCTCATTCCCACCAACGAGGTTTCACAAAAGACAGACACTTTTTCACAACTCTCAGCCTCATTCTTCCCAGGGTACCTCAATATATTTGATGCTTCCAATACTTCTTCCCTGTTTCCATACATCTTACCCAGCTCCTGTGCTCCCAGGCTGACCCTGGATATCTGCTTCATTCTAGGACTAGGTCGGAACTTGGCCATAATTCCATCGAAGTTAATGCACAGTTTTTGTTGTCATCCTTGACCTGACATCCCAGTCCTCTCACTGCCTTTTTTCTGGTGCACATCTCCTCCTCTCCCAACTCAGCCCCTTTCTCCCAGCTGGTTCCACACTGCAGTTATTCAGAGCCACCTATAAATTTGTGGCATGACCCTAATCACGGTGACCCTTAGAAATGCTCTCACTTCCCCATCTTGGCTATTGTGAGTAGCACTACAGTGTGCATAGGAATGCAAATACTTCTTCAAGATTCTGATTTCAATTCACAAGTAAGATAAATGCTCAAAAAAGGAATTTATGGATCACATTATGGCTGTATTTTTAACAGCCATAATGAAGAACTTTTAAACTGCTTTCTATGGCACCCGTACTATCTTTACATTTCCACCAATATTGTGCAATGTTTCTAATTTGTGATGTATGCTTAAAAAATGTGTTAACTGGGTGCATCTTATGATGCGTCCTTAACACAATAAAGTAAAGTAAATTTCTTTGACTTCCTAATGCCTTGCCATTGCCGGCTCTGCCACACCACTATTCTCAGACATCCTACAGGATTTTTCAGGTCAGTCTTTATGGTTTGACATTTCCTGTCACTGCACTTCCCTCTTTCATTCATTGAACTCTACCGGCCCTGATGAAAGGTTTTGTAAAGCTCACACTTGGAAGCAGTTTTCTGCCAGATGAGTAGTCGTTTTCTGTCAAACTATTTTCTAGTTTTTATGAAGACAAGTGAAAGGGTCTGTGCGTTTCGGGTCCATGCCTCCCTGCCCCCTTTCATGATCAGTTCAACACCGTGAGGACGTCATTCATTCACCTCTACGCCCCCTTGGCTTCGGTGATACCTGTTCCCAGCCAGGTGCCTCTCATGTTAGGCTGTCTTCTGCCAGCACCAGTTCATCCATGAGACTTGGAGCAGGAAAGAAGGAATGGGAATAAAATAAGTCATATACCAGTGAACCAGACCACTCAGGAAGTTAGCTGCAAGGCCAGAGTTACTCATGGAAAATCACCCACTTGTGGTTTAAGAACACGTCTAAGAATATCCTTTAATATGCCTTAGATTATTAAAAGAAAGAAAGAAAGCTCTCTACCATGTGTATGAGAGTTCTGGTCTAAGGGTGTTATTGATTTATAATCCTAAAGAATGCTGAGGAAAAATAATAGTCACATATATACCACCTATGCATAACAGTTAAATTCAAGAGAAATGTTGAAAAAATACGATGAAATACTACATGATTTGGGAATTGTAAATACATGTGCTTGGGTCTAAGAATAATCATCATAAACAAGTAGCAAAATATCATTTTTAGGTAACTGCTTCTTAATAGAATATTTCCCATAATGCTTTTTTCACTAATAAATTATTAGGAAAACTGTAGGTTAGTATTATTATTATATCCTTTTGCAAATTTTCTATTTTACCATATAAGAACAAGTCTGGGCGAGAGGTAATTTCATTCATCATTCCCAAGAAAAAGCATCAATAATTGTTTCAAACTGCATGTTTTCTCTACATGTGAAGTTCAAGTCAGAGATGTGACTTGAATTTGAAAATTGTGGTTGATACATTTGTGTCAAGTGGAGAAGTTTGGAAATTTAAGAGACTCAGCAGGGAGCCAGGATCCTTACTTTGTAAACGTCCTCAGCCTGTGCAAGAGGAGGGCACAGAGTTGGTGTGAGTGTTATACCGGCCCTGGGGAGGGGGTGGCCTGCTTTCAATATAAGGGAGGAGGAGAGGTTGTTCTCCCTTGTTGCTCTGGCTGCTTTTGCTGGCTGCTGCCTTGAAGTGTTTCCCCAGCGCCATGCCACCCTGCCTTGGAGCCAGCTGACTGTGGACTGAAACCTCCACAAACAGTGAGCAAAATAAGCCTTCCCTTCATCCACTGTGGGTGTTGGATATTTTGTACCAGCAATGAGTGGAAAGCAACCAAGACAAAAATCATAAGGAAAATAAAAAGCTTACGCTTGCAAAGTTTACCAACTTATCAAAAATGAAATAATGTTCACAGTATCACAAAAAATCAAAACTTTAATCACTTCAATTCTTTTAAGTGAAAATTTTGCAAAACTTAGCTTGTTTATGTTTTTTGGATAAATACTTGTAAATATAAAGCAATGCTATTTTCCTAATTCTCGTTGAACAAATGAAAAGCCATTCTTTATAATGAAATTTTAAATATCCTCAGCCTGTGCCAGAGGCACACAAAGGTGGTGTGAGTGTTCTTTATAAAATGTACCTCAATGCTGTAGCTTATATCACTTAATGAAGTAATTTGGTTAATAATAGACAAAAGCTGGATTTATGGTCTCAGAATCATTCTTCTGACAAAAATTCACTGAACTGGAAATGGGTTTATTTTATGCATGCATACATTATCCCAAAATGGATATGTAAAATATAGTAATTATTGTAACTGATAAACATGAATTAGAGAGCATTCAACCACTTGTCTTTCTGATTCATGAATATTTATCTACCAGGTATCTTCCAGAAAGAGATTTTAGAAGAGATCTAACTACTATCATTACTACTTAGGTGCTTGACCCTTAAGGATGAAACAGAATAGTCCAATTTTCCCACATTTGAAAGCAACTCATATTCCCAGCAACACAATTCTCAATACTGTCTTATAAATACAAGATATTACCCAGATTTCTTGTTGATTGGACAAAATACCTGACCTGCAATTTAAAAGGAGGAGTGGTTTATTTTGGCTCATGTTTCAGAAGTTTTAGCACATGGACAGCTGGCTTCCAAGCAGAAACACTATGGCCAAACAGTATGGCAGAAGAAAGTTGCTCAACTCATGGCATCAGAGAAGAAGATATCAGGGAAAGAGCCTGACAGGGAGAAGCCAAGAACCAGATACAGTCCCCAAGGGTATTTCTCCTAATAGGTTCCATCTGTGAAGAGCCCCTTAGCCATCAATGGTTCCTCCCTCAATTCAATCACCTCTCTAGAAGCTTCTTAATCCATCCAAGTTGACAGTAAGATTAACAAGCACATACAGTCATACCTCTTACTCTCTGCCTGTTTGTATCAGAAATTAACTGCATTTGATAAGCAAATGGTCACAAGTTGTACATGACTAACTTGACATAATCAGTAGCCCTTAGAACATATGCTGTCACTTGGAGGAAAATATTCCCTTCAGATTTTCTTAGCTTACTTTGGGCAATGTTAGTGATTGTGGCATGTTTTATGATCACTATTACTCTGTCCTCCACCTTCCGAAATATCATGTTTCCACAAACCACATATCCTCATAGCTAAATGAAACCAGCCTTACCCCAAATTAACTCAGAAAAGGATCCACCAAAAGTAAAGAAAAAGAGTAATCTAATACCACATATTTATGTCCACCGAACTACAAGAATCTTACACTACTGGAGAACATCAGATTCTGGTACTTTGTATTGCTCTTACTTCAGGTGAGTTTACAATGCAAACTTATTTCAATAAGAAAGAACTTGCAGTACAAGACAAGATTTTGCCTATAAGTCAGACCAAATCCTTATAGTGATGTTTAACGTGATCAGTTAAAACCTGCATTTTCCTAATAGCAGAGGAAATACAAGGCTCAGTATATATATCATAAAACAGTAGAATTTAGTAATGTTCTATCCCTATCACCAGGAACCCATAAATGAAAAATTTCTATCTCAAAAAGCAAAATATGAAGTTTAAAATCAAAGGAATTCACTTATTTGCAATTATTTAAAATAGACACTTACTATCAGATTAAAATTGTTCCAGAAGTCTGAAGTTATGACCCGTCACAATATTGCTTATTGCTTTTGTTTAATCAATAGAACAGGTTGAATTAAAAGTGTGAATTTTGATACTAAAAAATGATTCCATGAGCCAGTGACAGTGAAGAAATAGCTGAAAGTCCCCTTTTGAAACAGTAAACTGCCTTGCCATGGAATTGTCCAGGGAACATGACACATCAGATTGCATTTCACATTTGTGTCACTCTTTACGTACCCGCTGCTCCTCAAACACCTTGGGTGGATTTTGCATCTTGCAGCCCAAAATGGGATCCTTCCACCAGTGCCCGAGCAACACCTGGCGCCTGTTTGAAATGCAGCATCTCAGGCTCTGCGCTAGACCTGCTGAATCTGATCTGAATTTCATGAGAACCCTGGTGATCCACACGGCTTCAGAGTATAACCAAACATGCTGAGAAAATGTGTCTTCATAATTCAAAGCAACGACGCATTGCAGTAATTACCTCAAACTGTTTTTTCAACAAAAAGAGGTTACAGCAAACTCCCGGCAAGCCGAAAAGGTTATCTGTTATTTCGTTGTAGCTTTAGTTTTTGTCATAAGGTGTGGGCTGAAGGAATCATAGTCTTCATATCCTGTCAGAGATAGCTCCAGAATGCTTCAAAGAAAGAAAGATTAGAATTTATATGAAACATAGTTCCTATAAGATTGAAGAAACATCTAATGTGCAGAGAGTAAAGATAAATATATATTCATGTACAGACTTGGAATATTCTCCTGCCTTGTAAATACCAACATATATTTTTGTCAGTGAACTGCAAACAAATTGTTCCAAAAGAGAGAAACCTGTATTGGTAAATTTAATTATATATTTATGAAAAATTATATCTAAAAATTTCAATGCCAGTTGAAGAGAATCCTAACTACCCCTGATCTGTTGAAAGTGTCCTCAATTCTGAATTCATGTTTTCCGTTTTTAATAAAGATATAGTTAAGTAAAAATGCTTGACATGCATTTCAGCTATGTATTTGTTCACCCAGAAAATATCTATTGAACATTTATTATATTATAGAGTTACATACAGTTGCTAAAACCTAGAGATGAGTAATGGGAAGAAGACAGTCTGCCTCACCCCCCGGAACATAGCCTATGCCTCTGATATTTAAACCAATAATCACTTTGAAACACACAGTAGAGAACCATAAGGTGCTAAGGTACAACAAAGAGCACTAAAAAATGTTCACAGAGAAAAGAAAAAAAACCTGTGACATTAACTGCATGTATTTCATTAAATTTCATTAGGCTCTCTATGTCATGACTGTTTAACCTAGCTTACAACATCTAAATGCATGTTTCTGAGTGTACCACAGTATGGTGGACCATAAAAAGCAGCTTAATATTAGCAATAGTGTTTCCACAAACACGTAAGACTGAACATTTTGTGAACAGGAAAACATCGCCACAGAATATGTTCACATGGCTGATTTGCATTTGTTCTATGAATTCTAAAGTACTTACTATAATGTAAGTATAATGCAATATAAATGTAACAGTGATTATTAATGTCATCTATAAGTAAACTTATAAAAATAATATTTAAATTGCAAAGTAAAATATATAATAATGCCTGTGTAGCAAAAGATAATTAAATAAACTGTAACAAATAAAGGAAGAACCAGAAAAACAAATAAAGGAAGAACCAGAAAAAATAAGCTACGTAAGCAATACATAACCTTTTAAAAGTCTGGGTTATTTTGCAAAGCATAGAAAAAATAAACACTGTCATTGCTGGGCTATGTCCACCCTCAGCTCCCACCCTCCTATGGGATTAAGTTCGTTTACACATCGGTGAGTAAAACACATCTCCCCAATGGAAACATGTCCCAGCTGAGTCCTCTGTTGGTTTAGATAAATTAGGCTATAATTAGGTAGATAAATAAATAAAGATTTCAGCATGCCTGTCTTTCCAAAATAATAATTTTCATAGGAAGTTTCGTTTGGTTCTTTGGAAGCGCTGTCTGTCTATATGATTTTTACATTTGGCCATATATTTGGGATTTAAATAATTTACTTTTGCAGATACGAGTGCTCAGGTATGGATGTGTGTATATTGATATCTGGTGACTATTCTTAGGTTTTATATTTTCAAAATACTGTTGAAATTTTATTTGGCATGTTGCTTAAAATATTTTGGAAGATTCTTTGGTCAGTTACCTTTTAATCATTTTAAATAAAGCAAATCATTGTTATTTCACTGCACAAACTTTATTTTTCAAATAGTAACATTTGTTCAGATCTAAAGCTAGTAAATTATGTATGCATAGCTAATTGTAAGAGAGATTTTTAGATAAAATTTGAGTTTAAAAACATAATTCCAAAGAGACTCATTTATTTATAATGGTTACAAACCCATTTCAATGTCATTCTTGATTCAACAGACAATAATAGTATTGGAATGAACAATCTCCAAAGCCTACCACTCATAATTTTGTTTTAAAGTATCAAATGAGTTGTTAATCATAGCAACTCTTGATTTATACTTTCCACCTTCTCTTAATATAATAGGAATATAGTGTCAAATTAGAGCCCATTATAAGATAAATGGTATCAAATGTAGTAATTGGTTTATTCGCCTCTACACTGTTTGTTAGTTATGGAAACTCTAATTTAAATTCATATTTCTAGTTTCTACCCAAGTGCTTGGCACAGAGTTCCCACTCAAATTCTGTTGAATAGGAAGTTGAAAGAAAGTTGAGTAATTTTCAGACTCTAATAATACTGTGAGCCACACCAAATGTAGCCAACTGCACTCTTCTGTCTATACTTTCAACAAGAAACCCTATTCCTGTCCAAAAATAACCTGAAAAGCAGTGGCTACATAAGTAATACCCTAGCCAGAGAGCTCAGTCTTCCTGTGGTTATGAAGATATATACATTCACTGCCCTGAAACACACATGTACCTCACGATGTAAGTTCTTACACCTCACTGTCATTTTTCCCAGGATATACCTGGAGACTCAAAGTGTACCACTACCTCTGTTTTTAAGAAATATCCATTAACTGAAAATTTTCTGAAAATTTCTAGGTTTACAGAGAACCTTATATAGTATATGAGCAGAAATAGATATGTGTGATAACCATATAATACACATATAACTTACACACGGGGAAATGTACAATATATAAATTATGTGGTTTATGTTCTTTATGGTTTATACTGTATGTGTTTGACATAAGGGCATAAAATATATGAAGATAATTAAAAGGGAAACAAAGATACTTGTAAAGAAAATGTCCCCAGAACAAAGTGAAATTGAAATTTCTAAGAATGTGTTGCTCAAAAGCTCTGATTTTGCTCCCAGTAAAAAGGTTGCATAATGAGAAAAAATACATCAAATATATTTTTAAAGTTTAAACTATGGAAAAATTTTGGGTTAAAAAATCCCTGGTCAAAGCTCTAGGTCAAAGGAGTTCCATGTTTTATGAGCAAACAACAGAAAATGAACTGCCTTTCATTCCTGAAAAGCTTTAACACTACCTTCATACCTAGTGCCAATAAATATCTCATTTCCCACGGTAAAAATGCCAAAGTTGATTAATTTCATCCTGAAAAACTGCTCCAAGCAAGATACATGAAAGCATATATTTTATGTGTAATCCAATAGACTTTTAAATAAGTCAATGAACATAAGTACTATTTGACCCTATGTTTTAAAAGAGAGGTTAACAGTAAAGTAACAAAATGTTCTCCCGAAGTTTTTGTTCACTCAAAGCCAAGGGCCTGTTCTGATCGAATAATAAATATGAATCTTAAAGGAAATGTACCAATGGCTATAATTCATGACTATAAAAAGTCCAAATAGAAAACTAAATTTTGAAGCAAGAGAATAGAATCATGGAAACATTGAAACTATAAACTCCTTCAAAGGAAGTGTTATATATAGGCAGTAGAAAACAATTTTTTTAGTTCAGTTATGTCAAGATAAATAAGAATTGCATCACCTAAAGATATCTTTCTTGAAAGACCACAAATTCCATAGGGAGATACACAAGACCCACAGAAATCATGAGAAAGGAATTGCTCTAATCTTTCCTCAGAGACTTTGGTGAGAAGGAGCACAGACTTAGAAGCACTCAACCTGAAAAAATTGGATGACAACCCAATTTCAAATCATTTAAACTGCTGTCTATCCATAGAAATCCAAAGTTGAATCAGATAGAACTATCTGATACGTGTGTCATCTCCAATTTTCTGTGGTAGGAATTGAGTGTTTCAAAAATGTGCACCAGCCAGGCTGAGCCCCAAACTGTAATTTAGAAAGAGTCCCAGATATAATGGAGGCAATCCTAAAGAGCTCAAGAAAACGTTCACAATTACAGACTGAAGGGCTGCCAGACCACCACTGACAACTTGCTATTTTGCTCTAAGGACTACTAGAGATCCCCAAAGCATTGAGATATAACAATTATGAGAAGCCTACCAAGTGCTACCGGAACACCATGAGACTCTATTTCTTTTTAATAATCTCTATAATCGCTGCAGGTTCTAAGCACTATGTATACTTGACGAGTGCCCCAAAGATTTTTCACTAGTAATGCTTCTAATTTTTACAGCAATCATCTCTACTTTTCTGCCTTTAAAATGTGGATGGTGATCTATAGCTTAAAAAGTATCAGAATTTTACTGTTTCAATGCTGGCTTGGCATCTGTAGCTAATATAATTGAAACAGCCTACTGGAGCAATCTTCAAATATGTTTTTGGTGACAAAAAGAAAGTTTTCATTGAGTTTAAATTGTTGCAAGCTTTGCATTTTTTAAATTTTATACTAAGCCCATGAAATATAAATACAGCGTCAAATTAGTTTAACCCTATCATCTTCCTATTAAAAATAAGCTCTTTCTCAACTGTTGGAATTGTTGATTTCCTAATTCATCTTATGTTTCTATCTCATTCCCCAAACTAAATTTTACGCAATATACGGCCCAGCCATTACACAAAAGGTCCGTAGTTAATTGTGCATACTGGCTAACATTTTGTATTGAAAATTTAGAGTATGCTATACAGTATGTTAGCCACAAGCTACATGTATCTATGAAGCATTTGAAATAGGGCTAGTTCAAAGAGAGATGTACTGCAAGGCAAAATATTCCCAGAATTCAGATTTTTACATCAGTATGAAAAGTTATGAACTCATTAATAATTTTATATTGATGATAGGACACTGAAACAGTATTTTGATAAAATGGATAAAATAAAAAAAGAATTTCATCTGTTTTTATTTTTAATATAAATCTACAATTATAAGCACAGGTTTTATATATGTAATTGTATTAATATTACCTTTCCATTGGATAATGCTGGTTTAGAATCTTATGTTCATCACTAAGCAAAATTCCTGGCTATCCTCCCATTGGTTCACTTGAGACAACTTACTAGCATCTTCCCTGGTCCTCAAAATTTCTCCTTAGGACAGTTTCACTGCTAAAATACTCTTCCTTTTAACTCTTGTGAAACCACTTCACTTCTATAGGTCTCTACTGAGATAACTTCCCAGGAAGGCTTGCCTGATGACTCTGTTTCTTACCTTTCCCATTCCTCTGCCCTGCTATTTTAAAAATGATGAATATTGGCTATTTACTCCCTGGTATATCTGCAGTCGTGCCTGCTTTTTTCATTCTCTATACAAGAAAAGCCCATAAAAACAAGGTGACTGGGAAATGTCTCTTCCACATCCTAGTATATCCCCAAGACAATGCAAGACATACATGAGGTATACAATAACTATTTGTGAAATGAAAAAAAGTTGTTATCCCTCACATACGTGAGATAAATCTCTAGGCACACTGGAAAACAGAGTCATTATATTTGTTTAGCTTTGTACACGTGTGTGAAATTTGAGGGGTAGATAAAGCTCAAAATACTAGTTTGTTCTCTGGAATGAACATCAATATTTCTGCTGAGTTTATCTGACTTCAGACATGTGATCCCACAGTGTGGATTTTAGTTGAAAGGTCACTGATAATTCGGGTACACCCACTGAGTATTTAGCCTCGCAGTACATATATCTTTTCAAATGCTTTTACTAAAATTACTGGGTTTTTTTGATCCTAGAACAGTTTCATTAGACATAAAAATATGATTAAAATAAATATTAACTTATGCAATGAGAAGATGTTAATTGCTTACTGTATATTATATGCCAGGTCTGGAATAAAAACACATGGGTGCTGACCCTAAAATAAAATAACCTTTCCACATCGAAATGTCCGATAAAGGACGGAACTGGAGTGCTGATCAATAGCAAAAATCCACGGTTGACAGCGCATTGGAATTGGGTATCCTGAACTGTAGCCAATCACGGCTATTATCAATTTTGTCCTTAAAAGCATTTAAGGCAAGTTTGCCAGCTGTCACTGCCAAACTGTAACTTCTGCTCTTGTCTTTTGCGTCCTTTGAAAATCTTGTTGGATTTCGTTTTATTAGCAGGTTAACAAATCTACTACATTCCAGTAGAAAGCTATTGGCTAACTTTGAAAAATTATCCACTTTACCTCAATGTCACTTATGTAACACTTTTGCGAGCCACCAGAGAGTCATAAATGCTCTCCATTTTGTAGTACGTTCTATATAATTGGATTTCCAGTGAACCCACCTCAGAAAAGCATCCCCCGCATCTGTATCTGTCTATCGAACGATTATAGTTTATTCCATGTTAGTTGTTCTGAAGGTATGTGGAAAAGGAAAAAAAAATACTATGCCTTCTACTCAAAGAGCCAAGCTGAGATAATACTAACACCCCAGAAAATCGGTGAAATGCCCATGGGACTCTACTAATAAGCTCAGATAGGATTCACTGATGAAAGTTATTGAAAGAAGCCAAACAGAAAGTATTTCTGAAACACCTAAGGAATATTTACGCCCTGAGCAAACAGTGATGTAAACTTATTTAAGAATCGTCCAGGAGCTAAGGTGGTAGCTCAGGGGTGCAGCATATGCTTAGTATGTGCATCTTTGGGAAAAAAATCAGATGCCATTAATTTATCTAAATAATTCACTGAACTTATTCTAGAGATGGTGCCCGAGAGACACAGAGAAAAACCTGGGCAGTTAAGACAAATAGCTTCAGAATTCTTCTTCTCTCAAAGAATCTTCACAATACATATAAAATGATTATTACAGATTTAAAAGACATTGATTCCCTAAGTAATTCTAAAAACTAAGTATGAAATAAAAACAATATTACCAAAAGAAATAGCTTTTTTTTTTTTTGAGACAGTCTCTCTCTATGCCCAGCAGGCTGGCCTTGACGTAGTTTTCTCCCTGCCTCAGCCTCCTGGGATTATAGGCATGTGCCACCATGTCCAGCTCAAAATTCAATTTTTGATTCTAGGAAAATAGATACTAGCCCATTTTATCCTGGAAGTTAAGGTCTTTTCTCAAAATGTCCCCTAACATTTAATTGATACAGAATTCACAATTTATATACAAGAGAATAATGATTCAGAACAAAAAAGTTATAGTGAAATCTTAAAATAGTGGAGTAATCTTGGAATTATATTGTCCTTTAACCAAATTATGAAAGCAGCCCAATAATCATTGCTGAAGCTTTTATTCCTCACAATTCCCTAAATCAACTATTTCTCTGTATGAAAAAAATTTTAATATATATGCTAATTTATTTCAGTTATAATACCAGTTTCTCTTAGTTCATTAAAAAGAAAGCATTGTGCTATTATCTATTTGTTTCTTCTTTGGAACAGAGAATCCTTTTTGTCTCTGAATAGCTACTTTGAAAATAATGGTACACAGCACATTAGCTATTGTCATTCTCTATTTTGTTATGAAATTTATTCATAAAATAAGAAAGAATAAATACACCTTCTGAAGACTGCTTTACAAATGTAATTTTCAAAAACTATACTTATTACTAAAAAACACTTTCAAATCTTAAAAAGTTAAAAAGCCTTTTAAAATATGTTTCATTTTTTAAAAATTTTGTAAAGGTCTTTGAAGTCAATTTTCCTCAAAGGATGATAGCATGTGACATCATTCTGCCTTCGATTATTTATTTTAAACTATTAGTGCTCTAAAGTAGAAATCACTTCACATTGTTTCACAGTAGAACAAAAGGTAATGCATATTTTATATGAATAAGATAAAGACTTTTCTGAAATATTGTCTTAAAATAATTGGATGTTTGAAGGCAAATGTAATGCATTTTTAATATGTTATCTCAAATATTGTTCTCTAATTACAGTGCTTGAGGAAAAATAACTATTTACATTTCCTATAAACATAAGTCTTAAATAAGACACATACTTCCTGAGCTTCATAAAGTTTGAGATGAAAGTTTAAATTATATAAATTCCATAGACTATAAGTTATGTCATTGTTCAAAAAATAGAAGTCTAAAAAATAATTGTAACAGTAAAATTTTGAATAACATTGATGTTATAAAATTATCAGTCTGTACCATGCATATTCAGTTGAAGGAAAAAAATAACAGGGTAGCACAAAGCACTGTAGCTTTATTCATACAAACTTTTAAGCAAATAAGTAAGTTGTAGGCAAGGAAAAGGACACTGGAAAAAAAAATGCTCTCTTTGTTACTGGAAAAATACTGAAAGTGGTTAAGATTACACCCTCATCATGTTCCCTATTCATGTGGAAACTAAACATTTAAAAAGCATGAAAGTAAATATCAAATGATTTGTAAATTTAACAGTAAATTGAATTACATATAAATTATCCATGTGCTTTGTGGAACCAGGATGTGGAGATGGCTGCTCATGAAAATGTCCAAATTTTCGGGCCTCGGATTTAGCTCAGTGGCTTAAGCGCCTGCCTGGCAAGCGCAAGGTCATGAGTTCGATCCCCGGTACCAAAAAAAAAAAAAAAAAAGAACTAGAAAATGTCCAAATTTTCTGGGCTGTCAGTTCAGTGAAGTAAAACTAGAAGCTCCCCTGATCAGTACTGTCTTATTCGTCTCTCCCAGGACACCTTCAAGAAGCCATTGTAGTGGATACTGCTCAGTTCCCTGACCGTGACTGGTCTCCAGCACATTACAACGCTAGCAGCCAGCTTCACTGTTAAACAGTCCCACTGGCTCTCTGCCTTCGCTCCAAAATCCCAGAAGACCTAGGAAAGCCAGCTTGCTTGGTGTGTTGTCCCAGGAGCACCTTCAACTAGCACTGGAAAGAATCTGGGGGATGCGTCTGTGTTCTACCCATTTTAAAGATGGCAAAAACAGAGCAACTTCCAAACTTAAATATATCCAGAATGTATTTACTAAACAATCAAAGCTTCAAATAAAACATTCTGCACTTAATAAAATACAAAGAAGCAGCAGCAAAAGAAAGAAAATGAGTGGACCTCTGTTTAGTTTTCTAGCTACCTGCTTTCCCCGAAGCCTCTTACTGACTGCAGTAAGAGAAAAAGAATAGGCCGTTATGTCAGGTAGCTGAGGACCAGCCTTGGGTACTCTAACCTGAACAAATGCAGGAATCGGTAGCTGAGACTCACTTGTCAAGTTTTAAGGAGGCATGTTTGATCTATAAAATATTTCTTGTTAAGGTTCTTCAAATGCTTTATAAAATGATAATGGTTTGTTTCCTGTGGTCGTTCCTTTGTTTATAAAGCTAGTTCAGCTATGAGAAAGTTCCTTCCATTCATAAGAACCTAGTACATACTCTCTTTATAACCGTTAAGCCAAACAGTTTTTCTTCTAATGTTAAAAACACACCTTGCCGCTGAGTCCTGACACCCTAAAAGCAAACGTGGAGCTGTGAGACATAACTGAGAAAGGGAAGGAGGCACTGCTGATGACAGCATGAAAAACAACCTTAATTCAGTTTCTTTAACTAAATCTGATGACCAGATACCAGGCATACAGTTTTAATCTTTGAGTTCAAATTAAATGGCTTGATCTCAAGATATCTTTACATTTTCCTCTAAGGAATCTGAGATTCCAAATGGCACTTCTGCAGTTTGAAAGCATTGAATTCTGAAAGCAAACTCACCTTGCTCATTTGTCAACTGTAAATCTCTAACAATGTTCTTTCTTGTATAGATGTTGTAGATAATGAGTTTATCTTCCATTTGAAAAAAAAGTACTTATTTCATTCATTACATATCTTCACAAAAGTGGATTTTTCCTGATTCTACAAACATAACATTGCCAAAAAAAGAAAAAAAGAAAAGAAAGAACTACCCTAAACTCTTTGCTTGCTCCATTTTCAGCCAATGACTTTGAGTATCACTGAAAACAACTACCTTACCTAAATATTCACAAAGTCGGCTCTCCTTCCCTATGGTTAGGGAGCCTTTTCTAAGTACTACATGATGCATTTCCCAATGTCTTACTCCCACGACACAGGAAGGGAACCTTCTTCCCCTGTCCATAAAGGACTGAAATTTTAATTCAGACTCACTTTCCATCATTGTCGTTCTTTCCACAGATTTCATTCCCACAACCTGAACCACTGTAGGATTAAAAATGCACTCAGTTCTATGTAAGAACTAGCGTCGACTATGTTTTTGTGGAGTTCGGGGGAAAGAAAAAGGACCCAAGAGACAGCTACCACAGCAGCAAAGCAGCTGAAAAGTTGTAAGCATTCCACAAAGGAACCCAAAGTCCTCCTCCCCAGCTAGCAGGAAAGATCACTGAGCCAAGCTAGTGAGCTTTCTGTAGAACACATTCAGGAGAGTGACGGCACCTCAGTGTTCCAGACTCCGCTCAGCCTCTGCCAACACTACATCCACACCACCAGCCACCATCTGAAGCCAGCTGTGTGAAGCGTCATCTGCCATTCACTTGGCAGAATTCATGAGGAACGCTGGAGAGGTGGGTAATGGGTCTTAGACCCTGCAAGCAGTGGTAGTAGCTTAAAGCCGCAGCCCCTGTGCCTATCAGGGAGAAGGCTTGAACCCTGCAGCCCCCATAATTTACTCATTGTATATTTGTTATGATTCTGTTTAAAACAGACTATCATTTCATTTATGATTTCTTCTTAGAGGTCTTTGATTCAGTTTCTATGTATTTTGGAAGGGTTGATTATGATTGATTTCCTTTTTTAATTGTATTGCTTTCAGCAAATATTAAAATTATTATATTTTTATAGAGACCTATTTAGAATACCGTCCAACATTCCATGTGCACTTCATTGTCATTTGAGGCTGTATTACCCTATGAATATCAATTAAAGTAATTGATAGCATTTGAACTGACTCTATCTTCAATGTTTTACTGTTATACATTTATGTTTTGTCTAATTTTCCTATCAGTTTTAGAGAAAAGCTGTCAATCCTACAACTGTGATCATCCAGTTGTCTGTTGCTCCCTTTAATCTGATAAATTTTACTTCATTTCTTTCAACATCTCTTACCGAACCTATAAACATTTGAGAATATTATAACTTTCTGAAGAATTGAGAGTTTTATCATGGTAACTTCATTATCTTTGCTACTACATTTTATTTTCTAGTATATTTTATCTGACATTGCTAAAGAAATCTAGTTTTCTAATGTCTACTGCTTGCATGGCATATCCTCTATCATCTATTTATTTTCATTTATCTATATGGTTATATTTTATAAAAGTATGAATTTGAATCTTATTTTTATTTTTGTCCTTGTTTTAATTCATTCTAACAGTGTTAACTTTTACTTGAAGTGGTTAATCCATTAACATTTAATATAATTATTGATGTGTTGAGGTGTATGTCTACCATTTTATCTTTGTTTTCAACTTGATTCTCCTTTTTGTTATTCGGTTCTGTATTCATCCTTTGCTGTGTATATAGAGGCAGTTTTAAATTATTTTTAATTTTACCTCATTTTTTTATGTTAAAATTTCTTTACATTCTAACTGATTGGTGCAGCTGGGGATTTAGCTCAGTGGCTTAAGCACCTGCCTGGCAAGTGTGAGGTCGTGAGTTCGACCCCCGGTTCCAAAAAAAAAATGCCAGTTTTCTAACTGATTGGTGCGCAATTACAGTGTACATCCTTGGGGTCTGCAAAGCTAATGTTACCACTTCATATAACATGTAGAAATCTTGTACAAGTTGTATCCTTTTCATTATACTGGCTGTTTTTAGCCCGTTCATTGTTATGGCTCATGTCTGGCTGTCCTCAAAGGCTCACGCACTCATCGTGGAGGCTCTTTTGGAGCTGGCTGGATCTAGGGAAAGTGGTAGGAGGACTAAAGGTGTAGGGTGCTAACTTGTTTAGCTGATTACGAGGGCAGAGTTCTTGGTGTGGATAATGAGAGGGCCACCCTTGGCATGGGTGGTACCACTCAAAAAGTTTGTAGTTTGGATGAGAAAAAAGGGAAAGGGAGGCTTGCTGCTGCCTCCTTCCTGCCAAGAACTGTTTTTGCTCTGCATGCCCCTCTGCCTTGAAGCCAGACAACTGTGAACCGCAACCTCTATGAACAGTCAGCTAAAATAAACCTTTCCTCCTTAAACTTACGAGTGCCAAGTATGAGAAAATTAACTAAGATGTCCGTACTTACCCGCACTGTAAACACTTCACTATAATGTTACACTTTTGTTTAAATAATTGATATTGTTTATCAAAATACAGAGAATAGGCAAAACAAAATTTTCCTTTTTATTCATTCAGATATTTATCTTTTCTGATGTTCTTTATTCCTTCCCAACAATCTGAGTTTCTACTATCATCGTTTTTAATTCTAAAGAATTTGTCAATATATTAGTAACAGTTATACAGTTTTAGTTCAGCAAGGCAAATAGGCCCCAGAGATCTGATATACAACACTGTATCTATAGTCTCCACAGCATTGTATTGTACATTTGAATTTATTGAGGATAGACCTCAAATTAAGCATTCAGACCACAATAAAATAAAAATTTTAAAACAAACCATGACATATTTAAAGAAAATAAACAACACACATCAGCATTTCCTGTAATACTGGTTTGCAAATAACAAATTTTTTTATTGTGTTTCATCTGAAAATGTCTGTATTTAGAATATTTTCAGGGAAATAGACTTCTGGATTGATTTCCTCCCCCGCCAAGGTACTTTAAAGATGTTGTTTTATTATTTCCTTGGTTCCGTGGTTTCTTATGAGAAGGCAGTTGTTAATTAGATTGTTGCTTCTGTGTATGTAATATGTCAGCTTTATCTTCTAAGATTTTCCCTTTATCTTTGATTTTCAACAGTTTCCCTGTAAAATCCCTCAAAATAGTCTTATTTGTGTCCATTCTACATGCTGTTTTTAGAACATCTTCTATATACAAAATTTCTCATTTACAAATTGTGGGAAAATATTTATTGTTTCTCAAATTTTTCATCATGGTCTCTCTTTTCCCATATATTTGACTGTTTAATATTGCTTCAAAGCTCATTAAGCCCTTTTTTTCAGTCTTTTCTTTTTCTTTTCCATTCTAGTCTTCCCCTGGAATAATTTCCACTGATCTGTCCTAATTTACTCTTTTCTTTGCCATGTTCATTCAGCTGTTAAATCCATTTTGTTTAGTCCATCCAATTAATACTTTTCTTTTAGAAGTAACATTATTTAAGCCTACAATTTTCAATGGCTTCTGGTCTCATTGTGTCTATTTCTATTAAAATTTCATTCATTAAAACATGTCTAGTCTACTTCCTATATAAAAGATGTTTTTCATAATCGTCGTCTAGTAGTTTCAACTCCAAGCCACTCTTGAGTCAGACTCCAGATCTAATTTTATTTCCGTTGAGAATGTGTTCAACTTTCTTGGTACTCTGGATGTATTACAGAGTAATTTTACATCACATCTTCGACAGTATGAATGCTAAATGAAGAGATTCTAAACCCTCCTAGTTTTTCCAGTTACTGCTGCTTTCTTTGTTTTAAAAATTCATTTTCTTAGATGGACTTTTTGTTTGTTTGTTATTTTTGGTTTTTGAGACAGGGTCTTGCTCTGTAATCTAGGTTGGCCTTGAACTCTATGAAGTCCAGACCTCAGACTCATGGCAATCTTCCTGCTTTCGCCTCATGAGTGCTGGAATTACAGGCATGTGAAAATACACCTGGTCTAGATGGACGTGTTGTTTCTGCTTCCTAAGCAAAAAACAAAACAAAACAGTCTTCTATCTTAGGCCAGGGATATAGCTCAGCAACACAAGTGTCTGCTTGACAAGTATAAGATCCTGAGTTCAATTCCTGGAACAAAAACAAAAACAAAAAAAAACACAAAAACTTCTATATGGCTTCACCTCGAGTCTTCACCACACATACATCATTCAGTGGAACGTCATAGAGGTAAGTAGACAGAGTTTGAATATACTGCCTCAGTGCTTTACTTCCTGAGTTTTCCAGATTCTTCAACTTCCACAATTTTGTATGCTAACTATTGCGGTTTCTCAGCCTGAAAGGTGGATTTTCTACCTGTGTCCCTGCTGCCACTGTCTGTAGGAAACTGTGTCACTCTCAATGTTTGCTCCATCATTTGGAGGATGCATGGCCCAGACCATAACCTTCAAAACTGTACTAATAGCACAGCATCTGTTTCTCTTATTTCAAGAAACAAAAACTCTTCATTAAAGTTTACCTACTTCTATTTACTCTGCACTAACTTTAGACATTTCTGTTTTGTATTATTTTCCAACTTTTACAGTCCTTTTCTAAGGGAAGACCATCTCATAGGGGCTTATTCCACTTACACAGAAGCAGAAAACCTTGGATCCTCTAGCTCCTCCTTCCTTCACATCTACATTTAATCTTTTCTTAAGTCTTCCTTCTTAATTTAGAACTGTGACCCCATCTGAACACATCCGTGAGACTGCCACACTGTTTGAGATCACACACTTTCCCCTGGGTGACTGGACCTCCAAAACTCCTTGCTATTGTAATACTCCCCATCTCCCCCTGCTCTTCTCCGGAGCTCTTGCCCTGTAGTCACTTCTTGGAGTGTCATTCCCCTATATCAGAATCACAGATGCACATCACTGTGCCCAACTAGAAACCACCTTTTTATAAATATTTACGGATACTACTTTTCCTTGACTTTTAGCACTGTTAGACTTACAGGAAATACCCTTATTTGCAAGGTTCATAAATGAATTCAGCTAACAGAAATGCTATTTGAGTTGCCAAGCACTGCTCTTCCTCTTCTCTGCCGTCACCATTCATGGTCACTTCCCCAGTCCTCTGAAGAGGCTATGGTATGAATTTTTCACTATTATTTCTCGACAATGTTTGTGGAGGAAGATAGCTTGTCCTATTAAGGTGCAGAAAACCTGTCTCTTATTTCCATAAATGAGATAAAATTTTACTTTTACTGAGGAATTAACATTTATTTTTTCCATCTGTGTTAATCTGTTTATATTTGTTCCACGAATGTTCATAGTGAAATAGGCACTGCTCAATTTTACAGATGAGAAAGTTGACAAGTCGAGAAAGTAAATGACATAAATTCATATAGGCAGAATCAGAGTACAAACTTGGGAGTGTGTAAATCTTCCTCCTCTATCAACATAGAGTGAAACTATATGTATAAAGTCCTAGAAATGACCAAGAGGTGAGATTTGCAGTAAATATATTCTTCTGCTATAAAACAATTAAAATTAGCCATATCCTTACTTGGATAAAACAGCCTAATATCCTCCGATTCGGGTTCAGTGGTCAACTTCATGTGTGTGAGGACCAACAAACTGAGGTTCATCCAAAATACTCAAATTCTAGTTTCAGACTTTGATTGGCTCAGCATCAAAGTGGAGGTTTTATCAGTCTCGTGCTATGTGTGTGTTCTCCCCCACCGCTTCACTTGCTTATCTAGGGACTGGCAACGGGAACCGGACTTACTAGCATCCCCTGTGACCTGGATGTCAGGGTCAATAAAGTCCATCTTTCCTAAAAGGCTCACAGCAGGTATGGCGAGAAGTCATCAGAAACAAAGAATGAATGACCACATTAAAGGAGCAGGTACACAGGACTAGGGAAATCCTCGGAGAAAATTCCTACAGTGGGGATAAAAGAGCAAAGAGAACCAACAAGTAAATAACAAAGGAAATCAAACTCAGGCAATTATCCAAAATTAAAGTAAGAAAGCAGACAGCATTAGCAAGTGCAGCAGCAGCTGGCGTGGTTCCAGTCACTAAGAGGAAGATAAAGGGCAAGTATGATAGTCACAAGAAGGATTGATAAGAGTACGACATGGGAGTTTGGAATAATGGGAGAGTTACATATTATGGTTTTAAATTCACTGTAACAAAACCAGAATCCCAAGAACTTACACTGCAGTAAAAAGGTAGAGAGCTTATCAAAACCAAGGTAAGTGGGAGTCCTTATGCTGTCATCATGCTAAAAGACATAAAGCTTCAAAGACTGAGTTCTTACTGAGTTACATTTAAATTCTTCCTAAGAATAATGCTAACCCAGTGCTGAGAAATTCTCATGTGTAAGTTTCAAACAATTCAAAGCTCACTGTTGAAACCCAAATTCAAAGGCTGTATATGCCTGTGAATTCTGACAGTTTATCCAAGTCCCAGACAGTAAACACTTTAGGGTTTGTAGCCCAAACCAGCTCCTACTACTCAACTACTCAACACTGCCGCTGTGCTGTGAAACACCCACAGGTGATACCTAAGCCAAAGCACACAGCCGGGCTCCAATAGAACATTTTTATGGGTACTGAAGTTTGAATTTATAAAATTATAGACGTCCTGAATATTATCCATTTTGTAATTTTTTTCTTCGCACCATTTAGAAACATAATCATTCTCATCTCATAGGACATACAAAAACAGGTGACAGTCCCAAGTGGGCCTACAGTGTAGTCTGCCAAGCTCTACTGCACAACATACACAGTGATTTATAGTCTCCTCAGCCAAGGACTTTTCTGGCTTTCACATCCATTTGTGGGCCAAGGAACAGTGATGTTTTTTCAGCTGAGTGATTTGCCAAGACCTCAAAATATAAGGCCCTTTCTAATATGCATGTATTTCTTCCTTACATTTTGTTCTAATTAAAAGTATAACAAACATAATGTACATACCACTTTTGCATGATTCTTTGACTTTCCTTTCAAAATGTTGTATTGTAACTCAGAAAACATCAGTATGGATTTTTATTCAAGCATATATGTATACAATCAGTAATTGTCTTCTCAGGATACCCTTTCCAATCCCCATGTTTTTCTACGATTAAGTTGTTCTCTGTTTCTCCTTCCTTTCAGATTGATCTCCAATAATTGTTATATCACAGAATGATTTTGTTATCATAGAAAAAGGCTTATGTTCCAGCAAGCAAGAGAGAATTTCCCCTTCCACAAGGTCACCTGTTGACCTGTTCTTCCTACTTTAAAAAAAAACCCCTCTTAATTCAAAGGAAATCACCACATTCTAAACTCAGTTGATGAGCTGATTTGTGGTCACAACACTGGGAGATAAACAAAAAAGGCCTTAAAACTAAACCTTTGAAAATTATCCTGTGTTTTTCCATAAAGAAATCTTTTAAAGGTTTCTCTTAGTGATTTGAATCCTAAAAAGACTCTTCTTATATCAAAGCCTATGTAGCCATTGGCATTACTGTTTCAAGCCTTTGCCTTAATCCGCAAACCCTCTGGTCACTTCCAAGAAAATGTTTTACCAGAAGCTCAGGGATTCTGCTTCTGTCCTTGTTCTCGTGCACCTGTTCCTTGCCACTGTTACACCTCTTCCTGTGATAAAGTGTGCAAAGGTTAAAGCACACATACCATCAGCCCTACCTAGACTTACTCTTGCCTTCACACAAGAGAATCAGAATCTAAATTCGAAAAGTAGGGAGTAGAGATTTTTAAAATGACCCTTTAAAATAAAATAAAAGGAAGAGGGGTTGAAATTAAGAAATTTTCCAAGATCAAGGAATTTCTTTGTTTGAAAATTCTGTAAGGTTCTTGGTTGGTTATTTACACTAATACAGGGCAAGAGACACAGGAAACAAATAATCCAAAACCATTAACAATTCTGCTAATGGTCCACCAGAAGTTTCAGAAGTCTGAGGGTTCGTATCTTAATAATTTAATTACTCTATTGTAATTATATATATATGTATGTGTATATATATATATTTATATATACCTATATATCTATCCAGTTTGTAAACAGTTGGAAAAAATTATTCTCCAAAACTACTTATAAAACTAACACTTAACTATACCCTAGTTGCTAAAATTAGAGGAAAACAATGAACGGCTATATTATTATGCACGGCTTAAACAATATAATAGCAGCTACCAATTTCAGGACACTTACCACGTGCAGTATACTGTGCTATGTGATTTAAATGTAATTCTCATTTAAACTACTCAAAAACCCTATAAAAAGGAATATTTTGGTTTCTATTTACAGTTGGTAACATGTTTAAATTGAATGGCTCTAAAGATTTTAAAGACCTCCTTCTGCTCTGGTCTGGTCTGCTTTGATTGGTTGGAGACAAGGTCTTGCTGTATAGTTTAGGCCAGCTTTGAACTTCCTACATAGCACAGGCTGTGACAATCCTCCTGTCTCAGCCTCCCAAGGGCTGGGAGTACGGGTGTGTACCCCCACATTCAGCTCCTCTGTTCTTTTATATGCAGTAGGAAACTGCATTCCACAAAATTGTTACTTTCCATGGATCACATTCAGGAAAGCTGTGACTTTCCATGGATCACATCAACAAAGCTGTGGTTACTAGACTCAAGACTTTAAAACCCACTTCCTCCTTGGTACCATCTTGCCCACCCACCTTTTGTGAAATGGACCTGTGTGGGATCCCCAGTTAGGATCTGCATTGTGGCCCTTTAGTCGAGAGGCCAGAGCCTATTAAATACTAAATGTTCTCACGCCATTCAACTATTTATTGTGCCTGTGGCCTTGGCCAACTATCATTTTAGGAGAAGTGAACAGAACACTTACCCTGAAGAATGTTTCTCTGTTAACCTGGCTTTTTAATACTCTAGCTCTTTGGGAAACATCTTGTAATAAAATATTTTAAGGATCAATACTTATGGAGGAAAAGTATTTAAAAATATATTTCCCCAAACTGAAATACAAATATTTCATTCAACATTATGCATAAAGTCTCACAATTTACCCTGTGATAACAATTTTAAAAATCAGAACCATGTGTCAACCTTTTAAAAACCATAGTGTCCAAATTGGGAAAAAATCTTCATGGACTGTTCCTCAGACAAAGGACTTTTGTCTAGAACTTATAAAGAACTGAAAAAAATCAGACCCTCGAAATTTGAAGACCCAATCCAAAAATGGGCATCTGAAATGAATACACAGTTCTCAGATGAAGAAATATGAATGCCAAATAAATACATGAAAAAATGTTCATCATCATTAGTCATGAGAGAAATGCAAATTAAAACCACACTGAGATTCCATCTCACCCCAGAAAGAATGGCCAGAATAGAAAAAAACTACCAACAATAAGTGCTGGAGAGGCTGTGGGGAAAAAGGAACTCTTCTGCACTGTTGGTGGGAGTGTAGACTGGTGCAACCACTGTGGAGGTCAGTCTGGAGATTCCTCAAAAAGCTAGGTTTGGAAGTCCCATTTGACCCAGCTATTTTACTTCTAGGAATATTCCCAGAAAAAGTGAAAACATCATACCACAGTGATATATGTGCACCCATGTTTATAGCAGCACAATTTATATTAGCCAGATCTTGAAAACAACCTAAGTGCCTATCAACATAGGAATGAATAAAAAAAGTTGTGCCATTTTTATGCAATGGAGTACTACTCAGCTATAAAGAATGATCACATTGAGATATTTATAAATAAATGGACACAACTTGAGACAATACTCATAAGTGAAATTAACCAAACTCACATGTGTAAATACCGCATAGTCTCCCTAGTAAGAGAGTTGGTAAGAGTATATAAGATTTTATGGTAATCATGATTTCCCATTTCATTGCTTTGAAGCCTTTCAATGTTTTCATTCATAAGTTGGAATGATTTTATTCTGTTGTGTTTGAATTTATTATGTGTGATGATATGAACAGCTGTTTTTAAGAAAATAAAACATTATGCCAACCATTGCTGATTTAATATCATCTTCCTTAGAAGTCCTATCATGCTTCTACTCTGCTATTACCATCGGTTCTATCATGTTGTGTCTTATTGGGATTTTAATATATGTGATAGTATAAACAAGATTTTTATTGAAAATGAGATATTATAGTAGCCACTGATCATTCTCTGTTATTCAGTTCAGAATGTCCTGTAATTCTTGCATTCTTTTGAATGGTTTTATACTATTTTGTTATGTTTGATATTATTGTATTTGAAACTATGCTCAACTATAGCAGAGAAAGAGATATTTTGATAGCTAAGGTTAATGTCCAGTTGTTTTGTAAAATGCTGTGTTGCTTATGTTGTTGTGTTCTGATCTGCTTTATTTTGTTTATAGCAGCACAATTTGTAATAGCCAGATCTTTATTCTGCCCTCTTTTGTTTTATTCTCTTTAAAATAAAAAATTTTAAAAAACGTGGTGTCAATATGGGAGGTGTGACTTTGGTGTCTCTGGTTCCAAGAACATACATGGAAACCATTTATATTATATAACCACATCATCTGTTTGAAGCACACAAAAAAATTTTTTATATACTGAATACTTTAGATTTCTACTTATATATAAATGTTTTGATACTTCTCAGTTGTATGTTGAGAAATTAGTTGTGAATAATGGGTTAATATAGAACGTATCATTTTTTTTTCTAATTATGAGAAACAGGCTGAGAACACAGGATATTTCAGGATGGCTTACTAACATTAAGAGGGAGTCACCTGGCGGGAGAAATCCTTACTTTACTGAGTTTATATTCTAGAGGGAATAAGGAGATAGTAAATAAGACGAATGAGTACATTACCCAGCAGTTTAGAGGGTGATGAGTACTAGAAAGAACAACTAAGGCAGCATTAGGGAAAGGAGCAGATCCGTGCGTGGCAAGGGCAAAGCCACTTGGGGTAAACTCAGGAAAAGCCTCGCTGAGAAAGTGATATTTGTAAAACTTGAGAGAAGTGAGGGAGCCAACTAGAGGTCTGTGTTCAGGAAAAGACTCCCCAGCAAAGAAAAACCTTCCAGAACTTATTTGGTGAACTTAAGAGTAGCAAACTGGAGCATTCCCAGAGTCTAACAAAGGGAAAGAGGAGAGAGTGATTATGTGAAAGAATCAAGAGGAAGGAGGGAAACGAAGAGTCAGGTATAATTACGGTGGTCACGGTGGTGAAAAGACTTCTTTTTCTAGCACTGAACCACAGTCACGTCCCTGAGGTATCTTTATTTTCTTTGCATTTTGTCTGAGATAGCAGCCTTGCACATAAACCTTCCATCTGCTTGCTTGAGAAATGCACAATCAGAGGGACACAATTATAGGCAAGGCCTGTTTCATGGTCACTCTTACAGCAGCCATCCAAACCCGCAGCACAGAGTGCCTGGGTTCCAGAGGGCCAACATAACAAGACGCACTGGAATGCTGACAGGCAGGACTGCAGAAACCGCCTGCCCCAAAAAGCTTCTGGAAAGGAATCCCTCCCAAAGGACAAGAATTCCTGCCAAAGGACAGAGGTAGGTGGACTTCAGTGAGTCCTCTCAGCACGGTGGTTCTGCCATTTCTCTGTGAAGAGAGAGGTGGGAGTAATTATTTAATGACGATAAAGATTTTATTTTCTTCACAGTGAGATAACACACTACATAAATCATGCAGATTGCCGTCAAGTTGAAACATTGCTCAAACTATATACCCCCTCATCAGGTAGACTTTTTTTCTTTAAATACCAGAAGGCTTCTGTCATGAAATTTAATTTGATCTTAAAATGCTTAACAAAAAGCAAGACATGAGGGAAGCAGAGGTCACACCCAGACACACGGCTGGGAAGAAAAGGGTGACGCTCATTCTAGCATTCTTTGACACAATCACTCTGTGTGCTGACACAGAGGCAGATGCCGAGAAGACACAGGAACTTTGAAGGTGAGAAAGAGGATGAATCAGAGGCAGACCTAACAATAAGGAAGATTTTAAAATATCTTGTTCTAGGGAAACAGGAGCTCAAATCCTCTTTAAGACTATACCAGCATATTTCTTTCTACTTTAGAGCACCTTGAGTTTAAAGAAGGGAAACTATCATGAAAGGAGTTTAAATAAGGAGGAGCAGAAAAGTCAATTGAAAACTATTCACCAGTGACTTATTACAAGGAAAGAAAACAAACTGCTACTAATGTCCTTGGAAAAAATTTCCATCACCTCTTTCCATCAGGGCATCAACTTGCATTTTATTCTTAATTTGTAGAATCAAGTTTTTCAAACAAACAAAAAAATTACTAAATATTTCTAAAATATTACTAAACAATAATAAAAATTACTAACTTATTACCAAAAACATTGCTAAGTTTTTCTCAAGAGAAATGGAAAAATTTAACATATGAAATAGATGTGGTGCTAAGTTTTAAAGCCCAAATTTTAAAAAGAGACACACTGACGAGCTGTGACTAGTGTAAGATGAATTCTCTTTGTGAGAAAATAAACGAGTTCTAATTTGGGTACCAAGGGCACTAATGACCTCACATTGCTCAGCCATGAGTCTAATTCTAGGCAGTTCTCAAAGGATTCTGACATTAAGGGGGTCATGAATGGGGAGGGAATGCATCTTGTAGTTAGAACTACTTTTCTCTGGTAATTAGGAGTGAGAAAGGAAAGCTCTGTTTATTGGACGGCCGTTTTTCAGAAGCTACCCTTTAAAATAATTAGAAATGCTTCTCGGGAGTTTCTGAACACCACAGAGCTCGGAAGCATAGCAATATCTTGTGTCTGTGTGCCCAGAGAGTTCTTAGTCATGAGTCCACAAAATGTCCGCGTAGAAGCAATTATACTGTAACAGAGAAGGACATTTTTCTTCCTGAGAAAAAAGTGGGGTAGGACAGAAGGCAGTTTCTTAACTGTAGAAAGAAAGACGTGGCAGAGTGAGCTAGATAAATCCAAGGGATCACTTCGCTGCCCTAGAGGAGAGTTGTAGGAAACGGAAGAGAAATAAAAGGAACAACTCAAAACGCTGGTGGTTCTGACTGAGGCTGTGTGCGTTTTTACCATCTGCTGCAGTAAATAAGACCATAAACTCTGCTATAAGAAATGGACAAGTTTCGCACAATGCAAAGTATGATTTTCACAGTCATTCTCTGCCTGCGGGTCACCACGGCCTCTTCTTCCCGGAGTGTCCTGTGTAAAGACCCTAGTTTCTGAATGGTGTGGCTGTCCTCTTACGTCTTAGAATCATGACTAGCCTTAAGATCAACACTCCGGGATCAGAAGCAATCCCTGAGGTCCAACCCAGTGAAGGAGGTGACGTGTTTTTAAAAAATATATACTTTTAAACTATTGGCTGCAAACACACTGAAATATAGAATACCTTGTAGACTGAAGCATGAGCTAGATGCTAAGAATCTTGGCACCAAGAAATACTTGGAAAGTTGGAAAGCTTAATCCTCTATTTTTTTTCCTAACTTCATAAATTTGGAAGCTGAAATTCCAATAAAATTAAACCACATTGAACAAAACATTCTTAATTAGAGTGTGATAAGGAACAGCTTTAATTAGCTCATGGCAGGGTTAGAAATAAATTCCAGACTTTCTTGTTCTTTTCAGTGTTTTCCAACATACTCCATACGCACACCTTCCTGTCCTCACATCTAACCTGCCATTATGTGATCCCATTCCATTAGTTATATTTTATGCCATTCCACTAGTTATATTTTATGATTGAGGAGAAAGTTGTTTCCTCTTACTGCAGGGGTATTTGTTTCATACTTCAAAATCATGATTGTATACTCTGGTTCAAAGCCTCCATCCTGGCTGCTATTACAGTTAACTGGAAGCTACAACTGAATCAAGAACTGGTAATGCATAGTATGACTGTTTCAAAAATATGAATTAGCAATAAGTGATTTTCTTCAATAAATCCATAAATTGCCATATATAACTCAGAGCCTCTTCTTTGAAGCTCATAAAAATAAGTTATCATCATTTTTATTATCAATTCCAGAAAAATTGATCTTATGGTAATATATGTTAAATTCATCTATGCTGCATCTGAAAGTCACTCCTCTCTTGGCAAAGTGACAAGAGAGGTCAACAGCCAGGCTTAAAACTCTCCTATGTCAATCAGCAAAGAAAGCTTATCTCTGACTGAACTTCTATGGAATTTTCTGTCATCTCAAAGGACAGTCAATTGGTTAACAAACAAGATAAGTTTTGTATCAGAGACTTATTAATATCATTCCCCCAATTTTGACATTCTACAAGCCATTAAAATTAAACTGTTAGAAACTGTAATTGCATATTTGATCCTAAATACTGCACTGAGCCATGAGGTAAAAATATCAAAAAAGCTTACATTTATGTTATTTTGTGATTAATCCTAATATCTAGCATATGGGTAATTTTAAAATAAAAAACTAATGCATTCAACAAATGAAATTCTGCTCTTTGACAAATTCATTGTCTCCTTATTCATTATGCATATCTCTTCTCTATCATCCTTAATATAAATTTTCCCCACTAGTTTTAGGGAAAATATACTCATAAGTGTATTTTATTCATATACCTGTGTGCTATATTTTCACTGAATTTTAGGAAACTACCTCATGCTCCATCATGTTTAAATTAACTTTAGCATTCATATTAGTTTCCTTTTTTAAATAATAAGGTCAGACAAAACTATTGTACATAATTCTAATAGGCACATATAAATAAATAATCTCTATACTTTTTATAAACTTTGATAAACTTGAAGTAAACTAAGTCATTATAAAGTAAGTTTTGGCCATCAGGTTCGAGTCTATCCAATGTGCTGGCTCATTTTCCTCTAATTAGAATCACTCTGAGAAAATCCTTAAGGGGGAATTACTGCAACAGGAAGTGATTTTGCTTTGGTTATCCAGACCTTCTCTTCTCAATTAATTATAACCATGCTGGGAAAGGATGACTCCTGAAGCAATTAACATACTCTTTGGACAAAAAGAGTAAAGAAATCAGAAAAATTATGTTGGCTAGGTGATCTAATACAGTGCACAAGAGCCAACTTATTATTAGATATTCTGAAAATGAAATGTAATGAGAAGAGAGAAACTAGTACTGATTTATAGACCGTTAAAGAACAAATTGTTATACCATCCAGAAAGGTCTGTTAGGTATTTTAATCAAAATATTCTTTAAATAACAGAAGACTATAATGAAGGGCAAATAAGCAATTTACTTGTGTCTATACCCAAAGTACTACCTAATTCCTGCCTTTCAATCCACTTTAAATGCAAAATCAAGAGCTCATGTTTTGTTATCCTCATCCTAATTCGGTCAGTTATTAGCTTTGCATCTTTAAGTCAGTAATCATCTTGTCTCTTCCCTGAAAAATGAAAACAACATTGTCTTCAAATTCATAAGATCACAGCCAAAACTGGGGAGAGTACCTACCTCTAAGAGTTGTTCTGAGAATTAAATGTGATAATATATGCGAAGTATTTATGTCTCACATGGAGTCAGTACTCTAGAAAACTATTAGGTACACTTGATGTCCTTAATATTCCTACTGCAACCAGCCACTCACACAGGTCTCTCTGCCCCTATATGCTCCAGTCCCAAACAACAGAAATGTGTTGTTACACAGTTGTTGAGGACACCAGCCTGAAATAAGAGCACCAGCAGCCTACTTGAGTGTCTACACTTCCCATTTTTGGTCTGGAGAGCAGACACTGAATTAGGTAGCCTTAGATTAGGGATAGGGATTTCCTTAATCCTGGAGGACTTTATTTTCATTAAACTGTGTTATGGTTTATGTCTAGATATCCCTGTAAAATCTCATGCAGTCGTAGATGGTGGGTTTTTCAGTGGAAGCTGAATCTAGGGTTTGTGATTGATTCATGGCCTAGTGCTGGATTAAGAGTGTGAGTGCTACACACACCCCAGGACAGGTATTCCACGCTCAATAGAAGGGACAGAAAGAGGCTTGTCCCCACCCCTGCCTATTGTTTTTGTCATCTTCTGCCCACCATAAACTGTTTGCTCTCTGAGACACCCCTCTGCCAAGACACTCTGCCTTGGAGCCAATCAACTATGTACTCAAATCTCCATAAACTAAGCCAAATAAACCTGTCCCCCTTTAACTTTGGGTGTCTGTATTTTGTCTCCCCAGTGAGAAATGTAAGCAAAGACACTATCTCTAAATAAAGTCACATTCACAGTTCCATTGGTGATGATGTAGATGTGTCCTCTGGTCTGTATTTTGTCTCCCCAGTGAGAAACGTGAGCAAAGACACTATTTCTAAATAAGGTCACATTCACAGTTCCAATGGTGATGATGTAGATGTGTCCTCTGCATTATGCATTGCTGATTTTTTATTTGCTTAACTGACTTAATATTTACAAGAACCCCCAAAATCAGTGCATTCATCTGCCTTCATATTACAAACAGTTGAGAATTTAACGTTGCCAGTGTCTTAGAATTTTCTGCCAAACCAGAATTGAGCTATTAGAGGGTAATTGAGAGGTCATAAGTGTCATGTGCATGGGGGTGTTTCCTTCTGTTTTAGTTAATTCACAAAACAGATGGTGGTGGTGTTTGATGACTTGACAGAGTAAGGCTTTATCATTCAGAGGGTTTGTGATCTGTGTCTGTCTGTGTCTTTCTGTCTTTCATCAAGCAACAGAAATTTTTGATGTGCTTACATAAATGTCACCTAGCAGCACAGATGCTGCAAAGCCCTCAGTGCAAATAACTCCTCTTCTCATTGGCTAGAACAAACTGGAAATCTCGGGGGCTGAAGGAACATCCGCGTCCATTCCCTGTCGGGACTGTTCTAACTCTATAGCTCCTTCACACATTACAGCTCAAAGCTGCTGAAGTTTGAACTCATGGGTCCTGGTTCTGTTGGGCCACACAGGACCAAGTTTAATCCTGTTTCCCAGTGACAACCTCTCAAAGAGCTGAAGGCAGTTAGCAGTCTCACTGCATTGTCCCTTGCCTCTCTTAAGCTGTATGACGTTATCAAGGCTTTCCCCCCTGCGCATGCCCGCTGTGTAAAGCACTGTATGTGTCACTCTCTTAAAGGGTGATCCCCAGAATAAGCGAAACTCTCAGCAGCTCACCAACAGCACAGCATACAGATAGCAATGGGAAAGACCTCCAGTCGCTTTTCCCCACAGCAAGAGTGCAGGGGCTCCTGATAGAGATATTCTGTTCTCGATTAGACTATTTATCACTGCAGTTGTCACAGTATCCTACTTTTTCCCCGTAAATATTATGATAATAGACAAGATGTCTATAATTCAAAGATCTTTGGTGGTCCCCTATTTGCTGCATAATCAAAAAAATTTAATTCCTTAGGAAGATATGAAAAGGTGGCAGCAAGTATCATTTTGGCATCATATTTTACTCAATTTCCTCCAAATCCCTATTTATTGTGAATTATACTGTGCACCCCCACAATTCATACATTGAAGCACTAACCCTCTAGTACCTCAGAATGTGGCCTTTGTAGAAAAAGATCCTAAACTCATGGAATTACGATGAGGCCATTAAAGTGGGCTCTGATCTGCTAATGAGCACTGCATTTTTAAAAGCAGAACACCATGCTAAGATGAGGACGCCATTCACACACTGAGGACAAAGGTCTGAGACAGATTCCTCCCTCACTACTCTTAGAAGGAACCAACACTGCCAGTACCTCTAGCTTCCAGAAGCATGGGACAGTTTCTCTTAGGCCACCCAGTTTGTCATACTTTGTTGTGGAAGCCACAGCAAACTAATAAATTGCCACAACCCACGCGGCCCTTGAGGTTCTTGGGGTGAAGGATGGCTAGAGGATGAGAAAACCAAGAGGCAAAGCTGGGGTCAGCTGCAGCCCTTTCCCCGATGCTCAACTGCTGTAGGACATACATTTATACACTCAAGGGGAAGATGTCAACTTCAACCACACTGCCTTGCAGTCTGTTTGGCTGGCTGGCCCGGGTCCCTTGCCTTCTTGGAGATGGAACAGCTTGTTTAGGTGGCTTGCTTTGGGTTATTTTCAAGGTTGGCCTTGCTTTAGCCGCAAACATGTGATCAATCTCTAGCTTCAATGGCTCCCAACAGTAAACTCTTAACTAGTATCTACAAGAAAAAATTCCAAGGTTCAATCAATAAAGACACAGAGAAACATTCATCAATTAACTTTAAGAAACAACCCCCAAAATTAGTGGTCTAAAGAAACAACCATTGATCTAGCAGTTTGGGAAACTGAGTAGGACGGAGCTCTACTCTCCTCAAGACTCAGTGTTTTCACCTGAACTCAGGCATCAGACGTCATCCTGTTAATCTGCGATACTCCAACGGGAACATCGGAGGGTCCTGAGCACTTTCTCCATGTGATGTCACCCTCTGTTAGGGGAGCCCACGAGCCCCAGGAAGCAAAAAGAAAGTCCTGATGTGAAGGAAACTCAAATCTCTGCTTATGTTCCACTTGCTCTTACCCTTTTACCCAAAGAAAATTATAAAGTTTGACCAGACACGAGGCCTGGGAAAAGAGACCAGCTCTTTATCGGAGGAATGCAAACTCGCTTTGCACAGGGAAGCAAAAAATACAAAGCCATTTCTGCAACTTCTGCCTTTACTTGTTCTTCATTAAACTCTTACTGTAACCCCCTCAGAAGCTGTGAGCCACTGTGAGTATAGTAGTTATATAAAACACACAGTGCAAAGCAGATATGGTCCCTGCCCCTATGCTGCGTATTGCCTGGGAGGATGTTTAATGTGGGAAAAGTTGGAAGTTTATAGGATTAAGGGGTAACAGTTTCTTATAGTGAGTAAGTGAAATCAGTAAGAAGAAAGTGAGAAACAGCCTGAAGAGGAATCTGCTAGGTGACATCATCTCAGTTCGGCATGATTTTGCCCCTGCCCCAAAGGACATTCAGCTACATCTGGAGACATTTTTTGGTCACAGTTAAGGGACAGAGAGTTATTACTGTCATCTAATAAAGAGAGACTAGGAATGCTCCTAATCATCCTACAATTCACAGGTTAGCTTCTCACAATGAAGAACCCTCCAGTCCAAAATGTCAGTATTTCTACTACTGAGGAGCCCTAGTTAACTCTACTGTACATACTCTTGTTGGTGTTGTTATTGTTATTGCTGTTATTTTGAGACAGGATATTACTATGTAGTTCAGACTGGCCTTGAACTCACTATGTAGCCCACACTGGCCTCAAGTTCACAGGGATGCTCCTGCCTCAGCCTCCCAACTGCTGCAATTAGAGGCAGGCACACCACGCCTTGTTTAAATCTACTGTTCTAGCCAATGCTTGCAAACCTGGCTATTATAGCTTCTTTTCTTATTCCTGCCCCCTCCACATGTACCCCTCATGTTTTAAGACATTATGTTATTCCTCTCTGATCCTTAGTATCCCTAGGTGTTGTTGAACAGTGTTTAAGAGGCAAATAGGAGGAAATACTTCACACCGATCACCACATTGTCAGACAAGGAAGGTGCATTATATGTGAACCTACAAAGATGTTTAAAGCAGCTTTAAAAAGGGTTGCCTATGTCTATACTTGTGTACTTTGAACTTTGATACCACCGGGACTATCAATGAGAACACAAAATTAACTTTATTCTTTTCATGTAAAATTAAAGTACAAATTACAAATTTGTGCAGGAAAGCCTGGCTTTCAATGGGGCTATTTATGTCCATTATCAGTATTTTTATTTACCTGGATATGTTTATCTAACACTTGGTTAGTGACTTTTTATTTAATTTCTTTTCCCTCTTTTCCACTAACTTGCCTAAAATACAGTACCTTTTACTATTTGCTTGAATTGATATTCTCGTAACATTTTATTCCCAATAGTTTAACAGTCATTGAAAAACTGGCATTTAAAAATGCTTTCATTTATGTGGAAGCAGTTAGATTATCCACTTACCCTTTTTAAGTAAGTAGGAATTATCAAGACCTTGTTTTGGCATGGTGTTCAGTGACAGCTTAAAACTCCAGCCTCTATTCCCAAACCTAGTTTTATTTGTTGCTGGATGGGACATACTAGAGTATTCTGGAATTTAATTTAGTGTGGCACTGTCTTGCCTTCCAAAATTCATAATTAAGTGGTCCTATTTGGCCACATATCAAGTGATATCACAACAACTACAACTGGGTCTGGGTGTCAGACATAGGGGAAAAAAGAAATTTTGCAGTTTGGATTCTGAGATTATGACATTTTAGAATTAAAAACTTTTAAGGAGGGTTAGAGAAAGAGGGGAGGACTGAGAGGGAAGAACAAAGGGATCTGCTGAAGCATTGCTGAAGCTGGTCTCGGGAGCAGAAGTTAGGTTATGTGCACTAGTGAGGCCGGCCCTGCGCCTCTCCTTCCAGAGGTCTCCATGGAGCTGAACTCCACTGCAAGAACTCAGAGAGAGTTTTGGTAAACTTTATTTGGTTCTCAAAACGCCTCAGACAGGTATGACCGTCTGGGTCGGAGAGTAACTGCTTAGCTGCCAAACTGTTTCCTGTTATCCTGGAAGCTGCGGAGTTCTGCAAGCTTGGCTCAGCAGAGCAGAGCAGAACCACGGCAGGAGCTGGGCTGCCAAGTTACTGCTTGGACGACAGCTCTCAGGCGGTCGTGCACGTTCATCCTGGACTTTTTACAGATGTTGCATAAAAAGAAATTTTATGGCAAGTTACTGAGATGAGTGCATTTATCCACTGTAGCTGCTAACTTTTTCTTAACTAATGAATAATCTCTCTGAGAAAGCGTTATCTAGGGAAATTAAAGGGAAAGGAAAATTTATTTACAAAGGAAAATAATATCTAATAGATGTATTTACTCATCAATTTTTGTTTTTTATCAAATGTTATATATAAACTAGAGACAGAGCAGTAAATCAACAAAATCAGTCTGCTCTGAACCCACATTTCAATAGCAAACATGGAGAACAGATGGAGTGATGTATAAGTAAAACGTACAGGAGTTCATAGAGTAAATGTATGCTGGGAAATTAGCAGAACACGAACAAAAGTGAGTCCTCAGGGTAGCGAGCAGTGGATAGGAAACGTGACTCACTTTGATGGAATCAGCTACACCTAGAGCAGAATTTGAGTGACAACAGGGTCACTGATGACAGGGGGAAATCCCTCATGCGGGTGGTGGTGCAGCACTGTTGGGTTGATGGAAAGCCTGGGGAGCCTAGAGTGTAAGGATTTAGCAGGAGAACCTAGAGATTCCAGGACCCATCCCCAACAACACAGGGCTCTGTAAAAGTGATCATATTGTTAGTGATGGGGGAAAGGGGCTGACACAGAATGGAAAGATTTACAAGCAAAAGAAGTAAAGAGGAACTGAAAGTATTAAATCAAGCTGAAATGTTTACCTTCAACTTTTGCCAATTCACATGAAAGAAACTTTAGAAACTATGTAGAACTGGAGGGTAAAAATTTTTCAAAGAAAAATTTAATTAGAATTCTGAACTGCATGAAAAATAATAGTACAGTGATGGGAACACATTAGCCACGGTTTCTACCAATCATAAAGAAAGAATTAAGGTCAGAAGCAAAGGAAGAGATAAGCAATTCTTAATATCCATGTACACCTGATTGAAGAAAACTGCACACACAAACTCAGTCTAATAAATTAGATAACAGAGTAACTTACTGTGTGAACAATAAAGGATTTAATACTACAAAAGACTGGCTTTAGGTTTATTTGAAACACAGAATTTTCAGTGGGTATCTATCCCAAATATATAAAAACTTTTCCAAAGCCAAGAACACTGCCCCATTCCAGGGACAAGCTGCTTAGCACAAGTTCTTAACAGGAGAATTTGGGAAAGCACTGAACAGAGACACCATGCAGAATCGCTCAGGTATAGTTCTTTCATGTATCGACAATATACTTAGAAATATATCTTCTCAGCTTTTGTAGGTCATGGATATTATAGCATTCACAAGGTTGTGTAAAATAAATATAATGAAACATATATTTTTAAAAATATGTACCATGTAATATTTCTCCATCGTAAGGGCAGTCACTGAAAACTACACTCTGAGGAAAGTCCACTATCATTCAATATTCAAAGCAATCAGAAGAAAGTAATGTTTACCAAAAGAACTGAGTAATGTCTTAATCAAAAATCAGTTTCTTATATGTATGGACTAGAGATTTATACCTGCTATGGAGCCTACTACTAGGAACTATAGAAGTCGAGGTAGCAGTTTATGAACAAATGAATTAAAAATAATTAAAAATTAAATTACCTTCAGTAATCGCATGGAATTTGTTCAGGATCCCAAGGAAACAAAATCTGTAGATTTTCAAGTCCCTCACGTAAACTACCACGGTATTTCCATGTAATCTATGCATACCCTCTCATTTCAGTACTTTAAGTCATATCTGTTACTTATAATATCTGAGACAATGTAAAGCTGTGTAAATTGGTGTCATATGTTGTTTAAGAAATAACGAATGTTCTGTACATGTTCTATAGAGACACAGACACAGACACAGACACAGACACAGACACAGACACAGACACAGACACCGACACAGACACAGACACTGACACAGACAATGTTTTCTTATTGGTTGTCTCCAAATATGCGGAAACCACAATTCCCGAGGGTTGACTGAACTAAAGCAGTATCCATAGGAAATAGTCACAAGCTAAAGGAAAAAGCACAACTCTTAGACTTTTGCTTGGGGGCTGCTGTGAGGTACAAGGGAAGGAAGAAGAGAGATAACTAGGGAATTTCTACTTTGGCATGTTATTAATATTAGAGTTCAGTATAAATTTGGAAATTGGTTTTCTTGCTAACATTTGTATAAACTTTTATGAGATTAATTCAACCATGTTAATTTTACAGAGAAAAAACTTAATCCCAGAAATAATAAAATGGCTTTTCTGGGGTTTTGCAGCTAATTAATTTTAACTCAATTTTCCCTTGCAAGATCTGCTAAGCTTCCAGTATGGCGGTGTTGTCCATAAGTAGAATCTGGAGAAACAGATTATAGAGAATTATCATCACAGGAATATTTTACATAAAAATACATAAGTACTGTGTACTGTCACCTCACTACATACCAGGCCCAATTCTAAACACTTAATATTGAAGAGAAATACCACTTGTAACCTGCTCCACAGACTAGAAAGTGAAACTAGGAAATACTAATTTACTTTTCTGAAGTGACACAGAAGAGTAGAGAATTTTAAACCCTAGCAATCTGATTTACACCTTTGCTTTTAACCATTCCAAAAGAATGTGTAACACAAAGGTAACAGAGATCATAGGACTGAGGTTTAGAGAGACCACTGATACAGAACAAGATGGAACATGGCCAGCAAAGCAAATAGAGAAATCAGAGATGGAAATACTGTGAGGTTACAACAGGCCATCTATGGCATCCATTCATCCATCCAGCAAAATTGGCTGAATATCTACATGTGACAAAATCTCACTAGTCAGTGGAGTCAGAGTAAAATTTTATCTACTGTCATGGATCTTATGTTCATATGCAATAGGCAATAGATAGATAGATAGATAGATAGATAGAAGAAAAACATCAGGAAATAAGAAGTACTGTATCATAGGGAAATCAAGCCTGGTGAGAGAATTAATGAGATGGCTAACTTACATTAAATAGCCAGAAATGAGCTGTGTGAAGAGATGATTCCTGGTATCTCAAGGAAGACAAAAAGCCAACCATGAAATATGAAGTGGAAAGAGCATTTCCAGCCAGAACAAATAACGCAGATCCAGAGAGAATGTAGCTGACATGACATCAGTAACTCAACAGACAACAGCTTGAGATGAAGTTGAAGAGAGAACAGAGCAGCAACTGCGGAGAAAGTTGATCCGGGTACACTGAGAAGACACTGGGTCATTACATGCAGGGGACTGACACGACCTGAGCTGTATTTCAGGGCCATGTTGCAGCATCTTGCTTTTGTCAGGAAGTTCTGGAGGGGAGAAGGGGGAAACAGGATGAGCAAAAGGAGGTTCTGGAAGACCTGGAGCTAGTGGAAAGGTGGACAGAGCTGGCAGAGATGGAGATGGGAGCAGCGGATTTCCTGAAAGTATCTGGGAAGAGGACCGAGCAGAGCCTGCTGGTGTGGGGAACAAGGTCAGAAGAAACGCTGGGGACACGCCCTTGGCATGGCACAGAGTTCAGACAGAGTCAAGGGAACGCCACACTGTTAGGAGAAAAATTCATATCTGAAGCATTTCTAAATGATATAGAAAAGGAAACAATAATCACAGGAAACATACAGAGGGAGGCTGCTGTTCAAAGACAGCATAATAATAGTCTTTTTAAAAACAATTGCGTGACTGCTATACTTGTTCAGCGCTGAGGGAGCCCGGCCAAGGGCTGCAGAGGAACAGTAAACAGAAGCCAGAAATGCAAATCGAGAGCAAAATAGGACAGATTCACCTCCCTGGAACCATATTTAAGCCTAGGTGATTTGTATACTCATTTAATTTTTATGAGTCCCTTTGAAAAAGAGACTTGGGAGGATTTTCTTTTAGCACATACATCAAAAATCAACCTAAGTGAGTATTAGTCCCTTCTAAATAACCGCCCTGTGAAAGAAGATACTCATTGTAATAATACTGCAATTAGCCAGCCCGGCTTTCCATTTTTTAACCAACTCTGAGGTAGGCTGTTCAGAGCCAGCAGTGCATCCTTAGAGCGACAAGACCAAGACCCTTGCTTCATGTCTTCATGCTAAGTCAGGCCGTGGGAGCCCAGGGACACCGATGGGGCTGAGGTCGGTCACTGCTGCCCTGTGGTGTTCCCGGCAAGAGCTCCCTGAGGGAGGGCAGGCTCTGCGGTGAGCCGGGCCGTCACACGCACAGAAGCACTGGGATGACATAGAAACCCTACCTATGTGATGAGCTTGATGGACAGGTGACCCACACGGGCTCAATCTGTTTATAAGCAAAGTCATGAATATCACAGAAACAAGCTCGCGTTTTCCTCAGAGGCCATCTTCGTGGGTGTGTAGCTGTTTGTTGTCATTGTTGTTTTCTCAGAGCGAGGATGTTCCACTGCAATTGTGAGAGGTTTTTTTTATCATCTAAGATACAACGTGATTTCTGTGATTCCAGGATATCATATTCTCACACCATGGCTCAAGAGAAGGGTAGGGGAAGCCAAGTAAGCAGATTCCTCCTGTGCCTATTCTTTGGAATAAAGTATAAGAACAACTTTTAAGAACTTGCTTCATTTCTTAGCTTCATTTTTAAGAATACCCACACGTCTTTGTCTAAATTTTATAAATTATGTACTTTTCTCATAATTAATTGTTGATTTGAATGCACCAAATGTCTGACCTTTTTAAAGGTTTTGTGAATTGCAGTGTAAACGAATGAATGGTTCCAACATTTCAAGGCACTGTTTTTTTTAGATTTTAAACTCCTCAACATTGCTTTTTGTCATAAACTTCTTTTGACATGACTAGTATTTTAGTTGCACATTTGCTCAATAATACATGAAAAAATGACCTCAATTATTTGCTTTCAAAAGTTGACACCAGTTTATATGCTGCCACAAACATGTAATTCTGTTCACTTCCTTTGATGACACATAACTGGCCAGACATGAAACTACTGCTGTGGAAGGTGATATGGGGAAGAGGTTTTTATTGCTCTTCAGACAATTTAAATTTAATTTCATATGTATTCAGATTTACTGCAGGATAAACTATTTACTGCATTTATTTTGTAATTAACTTAATGATTGTACTTCTGTGAAGATGAACTTTTTAAAATCAATTTTGACTGATTTTTTTAAAAAATCAATCCTAGAATAATCTCTTTGTAGGTTTAGATACCTCTCACCTTTCCCTTGTACCCTAAATAAATACCGTTTACTCAGGACATTCTCCCCAAAGAGTTGATGACCTGAAAATCTGATGTTCACATGGAGGGAACATTTACTTTTAAGTGTGGTGGAAATTTAGGCTCTAGTCCAAAATGCAGGAGGTAAGGAAAAGTTGATATAATGGAGGAAAACAGTATTAGAAATGAGTTTCTATGGTAATATTGTAAGAGGTGTGATTAAAAACTATAGTGAATATTTAATATTTTATTTAATTATAGTAAAGACACATGCCATTAATCTCCCTCAAAATACTCCCCTCACGTCAAATACACTTGCCCTTTACCACCACCACTTTCTGAAGCAGTTCCGGAAGTCCTCTGACATGAGTGTCTTCAGTCACGCTGACGCGGCCGCCAGGACGTCCTGAACTGATACAAAACTTTTATCGCTCACACTCGTTTTGACTTTCGGGAAGAGCCAGAAGTTGCACAATGCCACATTCAGTGAACAGTGCTGATGAGAACACTACACTATTTTTATGAGCTTACTTTTCCTTTGGATCACATTTAGCATCCAACACGTTCTTGGCCATGCATTATAAAAATCCTCAGGGAAGAGACTTCCAGAATGGCTTCAGAAGGTGGCAGGAGTGGTGTGTTCAGATCAAAGAGGAGTATTTGAGTGGAACTGATGGCAGTGTGTCCTTCGCCATAGTATTTTTAAATTTAAAAACATATCATGTATTTCAATCACACCTCATTGTTTCCTGTCATAAAATTAACTTGAAATAGATTTCAAAGATATTGATGTGAACACTTTCTGGATGCAGTGAATCAAATACTGAACTTGTTGGCAACAAATGAAAATACGAAAGAAATGGAAACTTCAACAATCCCTTGTGGCTAGCATGTAGAAAATAGGAAAAAAAACCAACATTTTTTACTGTTATCATGAACATAAATGAATTACTTTGATGCAACTTGAGATCAATTAAAAGTTCACTGTCCAGATTCATTTTGATTTGAAAATAAGCAAAGGTAAATTAAAATTATTTTCCATTCTATTCTAGTACTGTTCTTAAAGCAAATTAGGAAAAGTCCAAGTTAAAAAGCCAACGTTAGTTATAACTTTATAGTAAAGATAGAATCTATATAGGAAAGAGCTTTAAGAATGTTGATGGAGAATATTATATCTGGAAAAGACTTGACAATATGTTATTTTAAAAATTAACAGTATTGGGGGAAGGAAGAAAGGAAAAGGTATATATATATATATATATATATATATATATATATATATATAATAAATATGTATGTACACAGGACAGATAATTATATTACTAATCTCTGTCAGTCCACCCAAAAGAACAGTTTGTACTTTCATTGTTTGATCATTTTTTCATGCCTAAATCTTGTAACCTGAGCAACTACTTCTAAGATAACAGGATGCAATATATTAGTGTTAATTTCCAATTTTTTTTAAATTCTGTATTATTTCTATCCTTTTTTCTATTTTGATTTTTTAAATAAAAAATTAACAATATCAAAATATGCTATTTGCTGCCAGTCAAAGTTTCATTTGAAATCTTCTGTTTACTTAATGCCTACTATGCAATTAGGATTTAAAAAATCATCATAAATTTTCGTAACTATACAGAAACGATACAAAATTTAGCCACATGGCTAGTGGTTTGTTTCTTCTAAAATTTGCCTCCAGCTGTAACTATAAAAATGTTAATTTTTCAATCTAGCAAACAAGGTTAAAATCAGATCACACATTTAAAATTTAATGAAATTCAGAATATTCCTGCCTCTATCAAGATGCCACCACTATGACTTTTATTAGCGGGCTGACTCAAATTCTAAAACAAATGTGTAAACTCATTTACTCAAGGAAGTGCAAATAAGCGATGTCTTTTGTTATGGATACATGCAGCTCTCCACTGTTTTGAAGCAATATTTTCAGAAAAATACAACTACTTACTGATTCATTTGGATTTCATTATAATGAAACTGTTACCCTTATGATATTTGTAATATAAACAAAAAGTTACTAATTTCAGATGTGTTAAAACCATGTATAACTGAGAGATATTTTTCTAGTTTTAAAGGAAACAAATACAAAACTGAGAAGTCACCATTCCCGTAGAGGATCACACGTGTCCGTGTCCTCTCCAGACCCTTTGAAGTGACCCACGGAATTACTAAGACTCTATCACATAGATCATAACTTTGTTTAGCAGAACTGGCTTTTGTAGGATTTTTATCTTTCTTTTTCCTGTGTTTTCCTCACTGTCCTATCACTATTTCTTTTCATGATGTGCCATGTAACCTGTTTGATAGTTTTATGACTTTGGTTCCTGATTATTTTATGTATCATTTTACTTTGTATTGCTTTTTGATTGCTATTTTTCAACTACATTCTCCTCTTCTTTATTTTCTTTTCTTTTTGATGGCTACTTAAGACTCGTGAGTAAACCAGTTTGATTTAGTTTGCCTACATTTTTATTGTTTAAGTTTGTGATGAGATTTTTGTTTTTTCTCAACTTTCTCCTTTCTTACATATTTTTACGGTAGTCTCAATCCTCCTAGAAGTAAACAAAAATGTGTTAAGTTTGTATTAGTGAAAATGATTGTGTCAGAGAAAAAGAGCCATAAAACGATTTATAAATTTTCCTCTAGGGAAAGCAAACAAGTTGAAGGGAAGTGCCTGCTGGGTTTTTTTAAACTTCTGGGGTCTTCACTGCACCTTGGCTTCACCCTCACAGCTTCAGACACTGCCCTCTCAGGGGCATGCTGCTTGGCCTCCCAGGCCCTCTGAAATCAGGGTGGAAGTTGCCTTAACCTCGTGTATTCTCCATGTGCCTAAAACCAGTGCCATGTGGATGACGCCGAGGTCTGCCGCCAGCTGGAGCAGAGGCCAGGCTCTCCTCTCTCTTGGATGTCGGGGTCGAGTGCCTGGGTCACTGGGCTCTCTGAACCTGATTGTAAGGAACAGCTTCTCTATGCTGCCACCATTCTGGAACCTGGTACGACGTCACCATGTTGGAACCTCATGTGGCCTCTGTCACCATTCTGTAACACCATTCTGTAATGGTGCTCTAAAGCTTTCTCCCCCAAGCAAAGTCTTTCACTTTTGCAGTGTTGAGGCTGCAAAAGGTGGACACCCACAGCCTCTTCCTGTGATGATCACAAGCCATTTTTTTTTATTTTTCTCTTCTTTCTCAGCAGATGAGATCTAAACTCTATCTTTACGGTCCAAACTGGCCAAACTCACAACATTTTAAATCACCCTATTGGTATCTTTGCTCTTGGTTCACAGTATAAATCTGGCTAAAAGCCAACAATAGCCATGCTATAGCCTCAACATTTAACTGTCTTAAAATGTTTTCTTCCAGGTTAGTTAGTCCAATGCCCTTAATCTCAGTCTCAGGCAAAGTCTCTGGATGTGAACAAAATGCAGACAAACTTTCTACCAAGCCATGACATACATCAACTAGAGTCCAACGGCCAATGCAGTCAGTTCCAGCATCAACCTCTTGGTCTTTGCAGACAGGATTTCTACCAGCCCTCTGGTCTCCTGAGCTCTGACAGGATCTCCCATGCAGAACAGTCTAAGGCATTCCAGCACCACTCTTTCAGGTGATATCTCAGTCTTTCCAAACTCCTTGCACAAGCCATTTCCAAGGGCTCTTGAACCACACGGTCAGGCATACTCACAATAACAACCTCACTCCTCTGGTACTGAATTCTGTCTTGGCTACTTTCCTCTCATGGTTAAGATAAAATACCTGATGCTCAAAATGAGGGAAGGAAAGGCTTGTTTAACACACAGTCTTGGAGGATTCAGCTCACTCCAAGGCAGGTTTGGTGTGGCTAAGGGCAGCCATTCATGGTGACGGCAAGTGACAAGACCCAAAAGGACAAAAGGGAAAGAGCATGTTGTATGCCTGCTCCACACCCGTGAGTACAGCACTCACACTCCAATCACAGTGTGCGGGACAATTAACCAATTACCAATTACCAATGATCAATGCTAGATTCAGCCACCTCCATGACTACACGAGCCTTGGGGGCATCCAAACATAAACCAAAACACTTTCTCATCACAATCCAGCTTCAAGAAAGCCTAGTGCAGACCAACTAACTCAAGCGTTTTATAGGCATCGTATAGGTTGAAGGTACCTACAGAATTGAGTCAATTCTCAGTGACAGCCTTGTTACTATTTCCTTCTTTATTTTCTCTACTTAATCACTCCTACTTCCTTGAGTGATGTCTCCTGAAATAACCTGCATATAGCCCTATTTGCTATAGGTTCGACTGTTCAGAGAACTCAACCTAAAACTGTTGATTTCTGGAATAGACAGAAAGAGCAAAACCTTGGATAGGATTCTAGACCTAAATTACTAACCAGAAAGATGGGAACATTTATTAGATGCCACTGGTGATGGCCACAAGTGAGTGGTAGCATCAGAGTGACTAGGACTGATCTCAGCAGAGGCAAAAACATTCATTAGGATGGTAGTCCTAACATTTTAACAAAATCAAAAAGTGGAATAATAATAAAAATTGTGGAGTTGGCTAGATTTTTTTGACTTGGAACCTTGAAAAAAGATCATGGATGTGAACACCCAAAGAGTCACATTGTATCTCCCTTCTTCTACATAAATTGCCCTGAAAATATATAAAAACAGACAGAATAGGATAAATGTAAAAACTAATAAAATATGCCACACTCTTTGAATATGACCATTGACCTATTGAATAGACCTATTGAATAACTCAGAGGGTGGCTCCAGAAATACTTCATCAACAAAACTATGGGGGGAAAATCACTCCAAAGTGCTGGAAGATTGCCTGAAAAGGTGGAGATGATGTGTGGAGGGAGACGATCTCATCCTTGGAATGACATCTGCAGAAAAATCTTCACATGTCTTTTTATCATCCACATATTTGTTGAAAGCCAGGCATTTTTTTGTTTTGCAGAGCATCTTATGAAATTAGAAGTGATAGTGACATTAGTAATGAACCCATTTTCTATCATGCTGCCCCACACTTTAATTCCTGCTCCAATATGAATTATGTGGATCCAAGCTCAAATTTCCAGCATTGCTTCCTGAGGAATGCAAATTAATTCACCAGGGACCATAATTAGCCCTACTCACTTCTGTTCTTGTTAACTCACGTAATCAGATGACACTGAGAAGGACAACACGGCAGAGCCAAACCAGCTGTGCCCAGGGAACATCAGGCCAGTCCAAAGTTCCCAGAATACTTGCACAGGTGCCTGTGACACTGATGCAGCAGGCATAGTGCAGAAAGTGTTTGGATTGTCCACTACTGTTTGCCGTCTTTCGCTAGCTCTAACATTTACACTGCACTTTAGATTTCTGTATCTGAGACTCAGCTACAAAACCCAGTGGTTAGGAAAAACTCCTACAATAACAAAGTAAAGACAGTGGTCAGCTGCTAGAAAAAGGAAGGGCTGGGTTTATTCCTGAGTTAGCAATTCAAAGAGAATACTGTGGACTCCAGCTATTAGAAAAGATATTAGATCACAAGAACAATATAGAAGTGTCAGAATTCGCCCTTGATTTTTAAGAATCATGATTAAAATAAGGCTGCCCGAAGTCTGAGTCTTGTGATGTGTCACTCCTGAAAACATTTATCACAAATCCCAAACTACAGTTAGACCAGGCTGTGATGGTCACACAGAAGGAGACTGTCATGGTTTATGTCGGTGGCCCCCAGGCCTCATGCATTTGCATTGTGCCATTTGTGATTGGTTCATTGTCTAGTGCTTGGATTGGTGGTGTCAGTGCTACACGCTTTTAGTGGGTGGAGCCAGGATGTGATGTAATGGCGGGAGGAAGGGGTGTCTCTCTCTCTCTTGCCGGTTTCCGCTTGCTGTTTGTAGCTGTCATGAACTGTGGCCCCACCATGCCACCCTGCCTTGGAGCCAATTGAGTATGGACTGAAACCTCCAAAAACTGTAAGAAATAAATCTTTCCTTTCCCAACTTTGGACATCAGGTATTTTGTCTCAGCGACGAATAAAAAGTAACTAAGACAAAATTTGGTACAGAGGAGTGGGGTCATTGCTGTGACTATACCTGATCATGTTTTTCGAGAGGCTTTGGAAATGGCTTGTGGGCAGAGTTTGGAAAGGTTTGGACATGTCGCCTGGATGCATAGAGCTGGAGCAGCTTAGGCTGTTCTGTAGAGGAGATTCTGGTCAGATCTCAGGAGGCCAGAAGGCTGATAGAAAGCCTGATAGTAAAGACCAGGCTTGGGAGGTGTCTGCTAGGAAAGAGGACTGTATTGGTTGTTGGACTCCCTATGATGTGTGTTATGGCTTGGCAGAAAGTTTGTCTGCATTTTGCTCATGCCCAGAGACTTTGCCTGAGAATGAGATTAAGGGTAATGGACTGATTATCTGGCAAAGGAAATTTCAAGGCAGTCAAATGTTGAGGCTGTGGCATGGCTATTGTTGGGGGCTTTTAGCCAGATCTATGTTGCAAATCAAGAGCAAAGAGCCCAGTAGGATAATTTAAAACACTGTGAGTTTGGCCAGGAGGGAAACTCTAGTAAATCTGTGGATTGTAAACATAGAGCTGAGACTTTGATTGTTGAGAAGGAACAGAGAGATAAGAAAGATGGCCACTGGGCATACCAGGAAGCAGCCTGTCTCCACCCTTTGCAGCCCCAAAACTGCAAAAGTGAAAGAATTTTCTCAGATGAGGAAGCTTCACAGCACCATGCTCCAGAATGGCACGGGAGGCCACACGAGGTTCCAGAATGGTGGCAGCCACATGAGGTTCCAGAATGGCAGCAACATAGAAAAGCTTTTCTTCACAATCAGGTAAACATAACCCAGCAATCCAGGCACTGGACCCCTACAGCCAAGAGAGAGAAAAGCCTGGCTACTGCTCCAGCTGGCAGCAGACCTTGGCGGCATCCACATGGTGCTGATTTTAAGTGCAAGGAAAATGCACAAATTCTGAGGGTAAGAAGGCTTCCACCTGGATTGCAAAAGGTCTGGGAGGCCAAGCAGTGTGCCCCTGAGAGGGCAATATGTAAAGATGTAAGGGTGAAGCCAAAGGTGCAGTGGAGACCCCAGAAGTTTGCAAAACCCAGGAACGTGGACCATCCAAGGAAAGCTGCAAAAGCCAAGCAAAGAGGGTTTAAGAGAGAAGCTGCAGGAGCTGAAATTCCTGGAAGTGTCCTGGGGGTGGAATCACCCAAGCCTTTTGGAGCTTGCAGCCAGATTGCTTCAAATGCTGAGCATGGAACTCTAGGACTTAATGTTCACCCTGCTGGATGTTGGACTTGCTTTGTTCCCAATGCTTTATATTCCCCCATTCATAACTTTTGGAATGGTAATGTTTATTTTGTGCCTTTGCATTTCAGAAATGTTTAACCTTGTTTCACTTGTACAGGGGGTTACAGTTAAGAGTTTGCCATAGATATTGGAGGAGACTTGGAACTTGGACTTCTCAGTAACACTGAAAATGTTAGGACTTTGGCAACTTTTGGAGATGGACTAAATGTCTTTTATATAAAGGTAATACATGAGTCTTTGGGGGTCAGGGGTGGAATGTCATGGTTTATGTCGGTGGCCCCCAAACCTCATGCCTTTGCATTGTGCATTTGTGATTGGTTCATTGTCTAGTGCTTGGATTGGTGGTGTCAGTGCTACACCCTCCTAGAGGATGGAGCCAGGATGTGATGTAATGGCAGGAAGAAGGTGTCTCTCTCTCTTGCCGGTTTCCGCTTGCTGTTTGCAGCTGTCATGAACTGCGGCCCCGCCATGCCACCCTGCCTTGGAGCCAACTGAGTATGGACTGAAACCTCCAAAAACTGTAAGAAACAAACCTTTCCTTTCCCAACTTTGGGCATCAGGTATTTTGTCTCAGTGACAAATAAAAAGTAACTAAGACAGAGACATAGAATGAACAAGGCCCTGTCAGTGTTTGCTCCTTTAGAAGATTCCTCTGTCTTGAGTGCGGCCATGATGCCAGCATTCTAACCCTGCATTCTGCCCGGAGTTGTTAAAATTCTCCTATGAACCAAACCTTAGAAATATCTCCCTACTTTCTCGCCTATGTAATTTCATAAGTACTTTTATTTTATACTACATATATTAGGAATGGATCTTAAAAAGTGTCTCACAGACATTTATGACAGTGTTTATAACTTGTTTCCTGCTACATGGCATCTTCTCTTTTTATCAAGGTCAGTATTACTCTAATTTTCGCATTTAGCCAGAATTCTGATATTTTTTCTATTAAGTCATTCTTTTACCTTCTGTCTCTGTACTTTACCAAAGTTGAACTTCACTTGAATATCAGCATGCTGAATATTATTGCCACACTTATAATTACTTAAGTAGCATTGTCTCAGAGCCTGCTCTCATGTCTTTTTAAATATTTAAATATTTAAATAATTCACATACATTACTTACTTACAGTACACTTCACTCATATCTGTCTTTCTTCAGGTTCTGTCTCTTTCCTTCTTCATTTAGTCTATAGATCATGTCCTATGTCAAACTGTCATATTGATTATAATCAAAATAAAGCAAAGGCTTCAGTGCTGTGCTCTCCCTGACAGCTAAATTTGTGAATCCAACAACTTTTAAAACATCCTGATAAAGACAATTGCAAATATTAAAACTATATATTCACAAACTCACATAAAATTTTCCTTGAAGTTGAGACCGGTCTGCAATGATTAATGTTGCATAGTTAATCGATGAGAAACCATCTCTATTATTTAGGTACTGACATAGCTGTGATGAGGCAAATGCTTTTATTTTTCTGTATAAAACAATATACCAATGGAGACATAGGTAAAACCTTAGAATCACTGTGATTGTGATCATCTACCCAAATTTTATAAATGTTGCTCTCTGATATTATGGCAAAACCAGAACAAGAAATTTTGGACATGAACACACTGAGGTATGATAGAAAAATGCAGTGAATTTTTTATTTGACATTAAAAGATATATTGCCAGGAATCTTATCTTATTCAAACCCCTCTTCCACTTTGTACATACTTATCACGTCCTTCCTGCCACTGCTGGAAGCAGTTCTGGAAGTTTTCTTTTGTGCCTTTAGCTGCATTGTCACAGCTGCCTTAACGTCATCAATCAATTCAAAACTTTATTTTGTGATATTTTAACTTTGGGGAATGTGCAGAAGTTGCATGATGTTAGATCTAATGAGTAACACATATAAGGACATACTGCACAGTTCTTATTTAACAGAAGTTTCAGTAAGTATTCTGAATTGATTCAGGGTATTAAGGCAGCCACACACAAAAAAAACACTCGGGAAGAGAACGTTCAGAATTTTTTTAGAAAGCGGCAGAAATGATGGGCTAATTATGCTCAAAATAAGGAGAAATATTTTAAGAAGACTTAAAGGCAATGTATTTTTACTGTAATAGATTTGTACATTTTTTATTTAAACACTAACCTTATCTTATGATACCATACTTGCATAACCTAGTCCTTGGGTACCACATAATAGTGGAGGTTAATAAAAAAAAGATGAAAAGGGCTAAAAGTGCTTGTTGTAGGAACAAACATGATGGAATCGGAAGTTAGATATAAAAGCCTAATGTGAGTTAATAAAGGTTGGAAATAAAATGACTAAAGTCCTCAGAAGACCCTATGTCACTACTGAAATAAAGTGAAATGCAGCAATTCCGACAGATGGCAAGTCGGTTTCTAAGAGGCCAGCTAACAGATATTTGGGGGTCCATTTCGGAGGTAACAGATCAGAGGGTTGGAAGCACAATGAATAGGGAACTGGCCTAAAATCAATGCAAGGGAACCAGGAGGACCCTCAGCCACAGGATGACTGGCTAGGAGAAAGGGAGCACATTCGTGGTCCGGCTGGACAGGAAGTCTGACTGGAACAATGCAGTCAGCTTCTTCCAGTCAGAAACTTCGCTGATAACTTCTCACGTGAGCCAGCCTTCGTCTCTCAAAACTCCCGAGCCTCCATCATTTTCTTTCTGCACTTTGTAGACCAGCTATGCTATATTTAAAAGCTGAACCTGGCAGATGGGAAGGGCAGGTTAATATATTCCCTCAGGAAAATTTCTTTTCTGTGTGCTCAAGAAAATTGATCTGAAACCCATACTTTCTTGATATTTTATGTAATTTTGGGAGGATTTTCAAGTAATTTTAATTTATAAGTAAAACCCATTTTTAAATGTTAATGGTCTTTATATTTAAATATATTTATTCAATCAATTTCAGTTGCCTTTTTAGAAACTCTGTTATGCATTATATCATTTCCTCTGCACAAAATCCCAATTTTCTCCAACACTTACTCTTTTCAGTGTTTCCTACTGTGCTCATCACTATGTTTTTAGAAGTGGCTTTTATTCTACTTCTAATTTTGGATTTATTTCTATAACTTATTTTTTCAAATGTTCCATAGTGCATCTTCTATTGTTATACAATGTCTTCTCTGAGCACTTTGTTTTGTATTTGTACTTTATATCAATAATACTTCATTACCTTTTAAAATACATTTTATACATATCTAAACTTATTTACTTTACAATGGCAATGTTTTTATATTCTTGCTGTTTTGTTCTATTTGCTCCTTTGTTTTATAGCATCATTGTTTAGACATAATGCAAATTATTCTTTGGTTATTATTAACGTGTGTGTGTGTCTTTGCACAGAACTGGATTTCCAGTCTTTGTGGGGGGAACACCCTGACAGCATCTTCTACATTTCTAAGTTTCCTGGGCTAGGTTTGAATTTGTGATCCTCTGTCTCAGCCTCCCAGAGTATTGAGATTACAGGCTATAACACCCTGCATGGCGTTACTTCAGTGTTAAAGCAATTACATTTTTCTGACTAAGTTTTTGGTGGTGTATCTAGGAAATAATTGTTGGATTCCTTAACTGTAAACAAGAGACGTAGACTTTGGACTCCTGGCTATGAGCCAGTCACCTTCCGCAACCCCTCTCCTTCCTCGCACTCCTGATTTCATGGGACACTTCCTCCAAGTTTATAGTCCAGAGCATCAGTTATCTCCTTCCATAGGAGATAAAAACTATGTTTCTGTTTCTGACTTGGGTGACTTGGGAAAGAGTAAAGAGAAAATATTAACTTCTAATTCCCAATTGCAAATGAGAAGTGTTCTTTTTATCCACCTTTGTTGGGCAATATCTTAGTCACACTCTGGTTACTGGGACACAATACCCAGTGCCCACAGCGTAAGGGAGGAAAGGGGTCTTGGTTACTTTTCTCTCACTGTTGGAACAAAATATCTAACACCCGAAATTAAGAAGGAAAAGGTTTATTTAGCTCACAGTTTGTAGAGGTTTCACCAAAGCAGAGTGTCTTGGTGCAGGGCAACCCTTCGAGGTGGCAGAAGACAGCAAATGCAGCCAAAGGGAGGAGAGCAAACCTCCTTTCCTCTCTTCCATTGTGAGCAGGCTAGCACCTTCTAGGGTGGGTGTAGCACTCACAGTGTCATACCTCATACCATCTCCACTCCTTCCTCTTGCACAGAAGGGGATGTTTATAAAGAGAGGACCCTGGTCCCCAGCTAAACCACTTCATTAAACCTCTAAATTCCCAGTTTGACACACATATCAACAATCACAAAAGAAAGCTTCCCTGGATTTTGTTTTGCAGCTTTAGCCCATAGTCAGTCAGCACCAAGGCAGGAAGGGCATTGTGGAAAGGTCTGTTTGGGGAAAAGGTGTTATCAGGAAGCAGCAAGAGAAGGGAAGAACCAGAGAAGATGTAACCATCCAGTAACCTGCCTCTTCTGACCAGTGCTACCTTCCAACCACCCACTCAGCCTAAGATTCTCCCCGTGAGTACAGGGCCCCCACAAGCCAAGCACCCTCCACAAACCATACCTGTGAGCACATGAGGCATTTGTAGGTCACTCTTGTTACAAACCGTAAAGGAAAAGTCAAGAGATCTTTCTCTGCCTCCATAGCACTGAGCTCTCAGAATGCTCCTCTTCTATTATTTACATGGCCTCTTATGTTTGATTTTATATCATCTTAATTTACAAGAAGTTTAAGATGTTATTTTTGCATTAAGCCAAGAAAAAAACCTGTGTGGTATGCTGATTTTGATAAAGATTCCTTTTCATCAGTCAAGGGTTGTTTTTGCTGATAAACTGAAGGACTCTTGATATTCTGAAATGACAGCCTATGCAGATTGTCTGCAAGTAGAGTTCCTAGCATTCAGCCTGTTTTTGGAAAGGGTTTACTCACTAATGTTATGGGATTTAAAAGCTTGCTTCACCTTTACCTTTGTATTTAACCTAAAGAGTACTGCTATATTCTGTTTCAGGTATAAAATTAATCTTCTATGGAGCATGACAAAAATCTCCCCCCAAGAAGCCTATATCAAATAAGCTGTTTGGAGTTTCCGACAGACATTTCCTGGAGATGCATCGTCTGGTATCTGGCATCAACAGTTACTCTTTATAAGTAGGATATAGGGGAATGAAACTCCCAACCTATTAGATGTCTGGTATGAGCTGCGTTCTCTAAAATTGAAGAGTGAATTTTAGAAACAACAAAGGTTAAGAGCAGAATGTATTTATTGGGAGAAAGAAAGCTTCTCTCTGGGAGAGAGATAAAAGGAGTCCCGAGTGAATTGTCAAAGACTGTCTTTTCCAGGGACTTTTATAGAGTAAAACCATGAGGTGAGACAGGTCCAAGGGGAAAAATGGGAACTGACAAGGCAGATGGGCATGAGGTGGGACAGAACTGTGGTCAACCAGTAAGATTAATTGTTCAGGTAAAATTGATCAAATCGGGGGACCAATGGGGAAGCGAGTCACATAGCAGGCAGGCATGCTTACAGAGCAGTGACTCTTCCTGTAGGAGGTTGGGATGGTAACTCCTGGCTTCCTCAGGGTGACCCATACCTATTTAGAATATCAATCCCTGAGGTTTATACTATGGGTGTGGTTGCATTTGTTTGCCTTTTGTCTTGAGCTCTGGTCCACAGCAGAGGTGTCTGTCTCCTCTATTGTTGCCATGTATCTGGTCTTCTGCACTGGTTTCTTGGAGGACCCAGCCCTGTCTGATTGCCTGTAATATTTCTATGTAACTCAGCTGCCTGTAACAATAGTATCATCTCTCTGTCTGTCATGTACTATTAACATTTATTGCTTTCTGTCCTTGCTTATGTCTTAGCTGAGGTTAGAATCCCAGCAGGATCAGGTTTTCTCTGACAGTTCTGCAACTCCTCCCTTCATGAGGTATTATTTTTTCATTCCTTAAGGTCAAAATAAAGACAAATAGACACATTCAAAATTTAAGATCATACATACATTTCAACCAAACAGTAGATAAACAAGGAAAAACAATAAAATTCCTCCGGTGCCCACAGTTGTGTGGTAGTGTTCTAGTCAGAGCTCAGACCCATGCTGGACATGGCCGCCAAGGCCGCAGTAGGATCAGTGCTGGGTGCAGGGCTGACGCTGGCCTCTGCACATGGGGGCTGGGACCAGTCTTCAGCTGGCAGCTTTGTGGATGTCCCCGGCAGCCCACCCAGCTCAGGCCTCCTTATCCTCTTTGTCTCTGCATGGCTCTCCTGGTTCCTATGGTGCCTCAGACAGAGACAAACCAGGCTACTCCCAGTCCCGCATTGCACAGCTGGGCTCTTCTGATCCTTGCACGGCCTCCTGTGTTCCACTCACACTAGCACTTGTCTCTCTCCTCTCACACAGCTGGGAATGGGGCGAGAGGGGTGCTGATGGCCAGGTCACTGCCCCTGTTGCCATCAAGGAGACAGCCCAACAAAGTGGGGTGCTGGGGGGTCCCAAGGCTGCTTACTTAAATCCTTCATTGGCTTCCAATTTACTTTCCAAACCCTGCAAATAAACGTCATTCTTTCCTGTCATTTTCTTACATGGTCCATTGTCAAGAGCCATTGTATACAATTTGGGGAAAAATCATTTCATGATTAAATTGGGATCAGGGCTTGTCCGAGGCCTAGTGTCTTGCCATGAGAGCTGGCTGTGATGTTCAGAAACATGTTTCCACACCGCGGAGGCCTCAAGGGTCCTGTGGTGCTAGGAGGCCCCAGGGTAAAATGATTCCAGTTCAAGGCAGTCGGGGTCCTGGGAACTGAGCAGTGAGACAAACCAAAAAGGGTTTCAGCTTGGAGAAGGGACACACTCACTGACCTGCCTTCTCTCCCCACCTCCTCAGCAACACGAAGATCCTCGTTAGCCTGAGACTGCCACCGCCCTCTGAAAATCCCCTTCCATCAGTGTAAAGGTCGTCACTAACTGCTGAGATTCTGGCTGCCTCAGGGTCTCCTGCTCCTTTTGAACAACTGGCCATCTCAGGTCCATGTGCACCACCATTTGTCACTGCTCGTTGCTCTCCCTCCGTGGTGTAACACTTTGCAGGAGACTGCTGTCCACTGCGGGGTCCCAGCAGCCGATGACTTAACATCTATGTCACTGACTAACCCATATTCTACAGATTTCCCTGTCCACAGCCTTATTCATGCAGTTTAGTTCTGTCTAGAATGTTTCCTTTTTTCCAGTTTTTGCCACTTCTGCTTGTTTTCTCACTTTCAAGTTTTGACATCCAAACCAACTTTCATGTTATAGTTTAAATGGCACTACATTCATGAAATCTTTTCTGATTGATCCCCAATAGATGTGGCTTTTGAAACTAATACTAAACTCTTAAAACATATTATTCTTCTCTGTCATTCTTGCCATGTAATCTACTGTTTATAGTTATTTGAAAATTTCTTTATACCATTCCCTGAAAAAAGCATCCATAGCTTCATCTTTTAAACCCAGAGACCACTGTAAATAGCTATTTATGTAGTCAGTGTCTTATAGGCTAAACTGAAGACATGTTATATTAGCTACTAGCTTCATTCTGATCTTTTGAGTACCTTGCATTTCTAAAATGTGAAACATTATTGCAAAGCATGTAACGTTTTTAACTATTTCTATGAACTAGTCATTGTCTCGTGATGATAGATCATCTCCAGCCACGTAAGTATGAACTAGTCATTACCTGATGTGCAGAATTATAGCACAAATATTTTAAGGCATATCCCCAGATCAGAATGACCTCTTTTGTTTAAAATTGTCACCACTGAACCAAGGTTGGATGCATAATAATCTTGACAACATTAATTCACTCTGTATCTTATCAAAAGTAGACTAGTCATAAGTAAAAGATTGGCCACAAACTGAACCTGAATCATAGGGTCTGTATCATGACATATTGACCATCTTCCCTTTTCTACACTAAGAACCAGTGAGATTTGTCTGGAGATGGAATAAAGTAACATCCCCACATATCTCACCCTTCATCTTCCCCCACTCATTTCAAGCCTCACCCTGTTTTTCAGCCCTCCCTCTCCTTCCCTCCCCTTTCTCAATATGTTCCTCCATGAGCTGACATTCATTAACATATGCTGACAGGGTTAGCTATCTCCTCGTGTCACTGTCTCCACGCCAGGCCCTTGGTTTTCTCTCTGACAGTTCAAAAAAATAACATTATATAACACACTTGCATGGCTTTCTTAAAAATCTTACTTTGCTTTAAGTAAATTTGTTTACCTCTAATTCAAGTTCTGTCAGAAAAATGATATCAGGGGGCATCTTGGTTACTTTTCTCTTGTTGCTGAGACAAAATAATTGACACCCAAAATGAAGGAAGGAAAGGTTTATTTAGCTTACAGTTTGGGGAGGTTTCAGTCCACACTCAGCTGGCTCCAAGGCAGGGTTGCGTAGCTAAGGACCGACAGTTCATGATGGCCACATGTGACAGAAGCAAAAAGCACAAAGGGGTGTGTGTGTGTGTGTGTGTGCAAAGCACGCTTTCTTCCACCCCTATATTGTATGCGGGCTCCACCCCGGGGCATGTGCAGCACTCACACCACCAACCCCAGTGCTGGACAGTGAGCCAGTCACAGATGCTAGATTCAGCCATCCCCATGGCCGCATGAGGCTTTGAGGGGACACCCAGACACTAACCATAACAGTCAGCATTTCAGTTACAAGTTTCAGAGAGTCTCAGTTCCCCTGGCCTTTCATCTCTACATGAGAATGACAGGCCTTGGGGAACATTTCCAACTCTGAGAGCACTGACAGCTAACTACAGCCACCAGGGTCTGCTAGGAGTCGGGCACATAGGCTAGGACCCTAGGTCTTAAAGTGCTGCTCTAAAGTTAGCTACTTTTACATTTTTTGTGTTCATTAGCATTTATGTGTAAATAGGAACAACTATGTTGGTTTTTTGTTTGTTTGTTTTTACTGTAGCTATATATATTTTGTTGAAATACTTCTTGGTATATTATCTTGAGTATATCCTAGATGATATTCATGCATTCCAATTCCTGTAAAAAAATTATCTTATTTCTCACTTAAAACAATATTGTAAAATAGATAAAACTATTCCAAGAAAACTTCAAAAAGAAGAAGAACCTGAGATAAAATATAAAGTCTGCTTTTTACTACCAGTTCCAATACTACACTCAGTCTAGTCTGGGTTAGGATGTGACACAAAGAAATGCATGACCAGTAATAAAAATTATGATAGTGAGTTTGGTGACTAACTTACAGATTAAAAATTACATTAACTAAGTAGGAAGGGATACTAGGTAAGACTTAGGAACTCAGTGCTAACACTTTGTCCAAGATTCCTTTGTTTGCATGTTTAGTCTCCTTAGGCATAAGAGAGGAGGGGGATTCTGTCATTAACCCAGGCTTGTTTTACAGAAACAAAGTGTTATTTGGTAATAGAACTACACGCTTCCAGTTCTTCGTTTTGTTGCTACTCCATGCAGCTATCTCCTAGATATTATGCTTATTACTATTACTTATACTGCTATTGACAGAAATATTGCAGTCTGAACTACTAATAGAGGAGAGTTAATAGTCCTCACAAGGAGGTGATTTCACACTGGGAAGGGTTAATAGATAAAAACTCTGCAATTTGCTAAAATCGGTATGATATCTTTATTATACCTTCCGAGCTCAACTGGGCCAAATTTGACACTCTAAATTGCTATAATTTGGAGGTTTCTGGTTATATTATTAAATATAAGCCTAAAAATTTATATATTTACAAAAAGAGGTAATTTTCCTAATATTTTAGCAGTTAGTAATAATTGTATGTGGTGCGACGATATGATCATGTTCACTGGTGACCAAGAAATACAGGTAGACTTTTTTAAAGTAGATAGAGTAGGAGGCACAGAAGAACTGATTTGATAACATCCTGGAGATAGAGAGGTCAGACTCTGCTCAGGGCAGTGGCAAATATAACTTTATGGCAAGAATTTAAAATATAAGAGACATCTAGAGATAAAACTGCGAAGACAAGTTGGGTTCAAATTGCAGAAGTCTTTGAATGACAGGCTGAGGAAATGTTTTTTTTTTATTCTGTAAGCTGTGAGGAGATATTAAAGGTTAAGACAAGGGGTGATATAATATGAAAAGTTCTCAAACTCTGGAAACAGAACTTGAAACTTCAGAAAGACCAAGGCTATCCACATAGGAAAGTCATTTAGGAAGCAATTTTATATCAAATGCATTATAAGTAGGATGTTGTAAAAATATTGCTTGTGAGTTTCACATTGTTCTCTATGCAAGGACCTAGGTCACTCACGACTTAGAGTGTAATACGATGGATTCTTGCCAAACCTAATATTTTGGGAAATCTGGAATATTGTTTTTTACTCCCACCAACTAAAGTCCTCTCACAATAACCTTACATAAAGTATTTCTCCAAAATAAATAAACTTCCATCTATTGATGGCTGAAGAAGCTCTCGTTTTGTTTATTTCTTGGCTGTAGTGACTGTCACACAATGACAATGGTATTTAATAGCTGCACCAGAGTTGGTGTGATCACACTTGAATTCTTACTCTTTGGCCCTTTATAGAAATGGTTTGCGGGCTGACAGCTATCTTTTCCTGGTGGGGCCTTTTTGTTACTACTTGAACAAGCACCCTAGAAATATGTTATGACTTCTTACTAATTTCTATTTGCCCCTCTGGGTTTCCAGTGAGGTTTTTTTTTTTTTTTCCCCATCTCTCCACTTTCAGTGAACAGGTAGAAAGATACTGCTTCAGAAATCACCAAACACGTGCTAGCTAGGAATGGCCAATGGATGCCGCAGCCTCTGTGAATACTTTGGTTACCTATGAGCATAATGCACAAGATAATCTATACAAGGCAATAAACAAAAAGGGGGACAGAATAGAATTAGAAGATGGGCTGTATCCCATGTCCACATTGACACCTGTTTCATACCACATCAAAACTTTACTGCATAAAACACTATAGTCAATTTGGTCAAATTACTAATGAAACAAAAGCCTGGAAAATAGTACTAACTGTGTTAACACCCTGCCCATCTAACTACAACAATGCAAAATAAACATGTGTTCCAGAGACTTTTAATTTCGCCACTGGTGGCTGAATATGCTATTGAATGTGATATCAACGTAATGCTCTCTTATGGGTCCCACGAAGCTTCAGTTATTTCCCCTCCCTGTCAAATGAAGAAGAACGCAGAGCACTCCCCTCAAGCCTACACTGACAGCTAAGCTGCTCTTTATTGCCACAGAAAAGGCAGGTGTTTCTTGGCAGTGCACAGCCCATGATAAACTGAGTACCCTTCATAATTCTGCATTAAAAGATCATCTTTATTCATATCTCTGCACATTCAAAAAATAGATGTATAAAATTGCGATGTTTTGAACAATGTCAGAATTCCAGTGAAGAACCACATTCCTTCTTTTAAATGTCTACACACTGTATCTCTGTGGTGCACTTTAGCCTGAAACTGTAATCTGAATGAGCGGTGATAAACATAGCATGGAGCCACCAGAATGACAGTCAAAATGTGACAAAATGCAGGATAACACATTTCAGAACACTCCGAATGCAGGAAAAAATGTGGAGAGAATATTTGAATGACTGTGTTAGCATTTCTTTGAAAAGGACCTTTCTATAATATTACAAAGGAAAACGTAAGCCAGCATTGCATTGAACTCTTAAAGCAAACAGCCAACAGCTAAATTACCTTGATGTGCAGGGAACTGTCACCCAACACTGTTCGGTGTGTGTCTCACTCTGGTCACAGCCTTTTGGATCTGTGTGCAGCCCCAAGAGATCAAATGGACTCCTGCTCCCACGGGAGTCGGTAACAAAAGATCCAAGAAGAAGGCTGTATCACCAAAGACAATGACATGTACATAGATGTTAAAAAATAAAATGCTTTCACGCAGGAAATAGCTCAGATAAGTTCAGTGTGTCAGCCGTATAGATGGAACAATTAATCTGTTGGTCAGTTTCTCTGGTATGTGACAGCTTTAACCTCAAAAAGGATAATGCCTCACTCTGTGCTCCAGAATTTGTACATGAATTTGCCTGAAGGATTTTGATTAACATCCCTTTCACATGCAGAGGCAAGCCAACAGGGTGGGATTCTAGCCATCTCACTCATTCTGTATAAACCCTGGACAAGCCACCTGGCATTTCCCAGCCTGTTTTCTCCTGGAATTACAACCACCTCACAGAATCATTTGCAAAAATTTAATGTTTTTAAATCAAGAAGCTATTAGCATGATTATACTGCTAACCTAATATTTGACCTTCTTAACAATCCAGTGAGAGAGAAGGGTATGTATTGTGTCTCATTTTATATACAGTGTCAGTCAAAAAATGTACATATACTTCAAGAAAAGAAAATTAGCAAAATGGTTTGTTTTCAACAGATGGTGTTATCCTCATATGGGGAATTCTAGGGGACAAAGATAACCCACGACACTGCCAGCCCTTAGAAAACCACTATACCACCAGCCCTTTTGAAGAATAAATCAAAGACCCAGCACTTAGGAGGCTGAAGCAGGAGAATGATCACAAGTTTGAGACCACCTTTGATTACACAGTGAGTTCAAGGTCAGCCTGGACTACACAGGAAGAGTCTGTCTCAAAAAAATGTATGCAATTTCTTATAATGTTCTAGTTCTATACTGTAACTCATTATGTCCTCCCTGTTTAGCCTAATAGTGAAGAGTAGGGTCAGACTACCTGAGTGCGTTTATAACCACACATGAAACAAAGCAGGCAAAATACGTAACACTTCTGTGCCTCCGTTTCCTATTGTACAAATAGAATTGTTTTTTCAAATAGAAATTTTAACAGCATTTATTTCATAGATTTGTTGTAAGAACTAAGTAACTGAATTCACGTCAAATACTTAGAACTGTACTCGGCATTATCTGCCAATAAATATAACATATATTACTATTCTCCCCCCACAAGAAAAGAAAACAAAAATGTATATGCAGCAATCTCAATGACCAAGGCTGTGCAACCAGCAGTTTGCTATACTAATAAATGTCCAGAAGCTAGTGGTCACCACTCTGAGCACCTCATGTAATTGTGGAGGCCAAAAGTAACTTGTATTAATCTCATGATATTTCAATAAACTTAGTATTAAAATATTTATACAATTTTTCTTTTCCTGAAATATATATATATGTATACATATATCTGTATCTATCTCCATCCATCCATCCTCCTATGCTTATCACGTATCAGTTCAAAGACAGAGCCAGATAAACCCAAGTCTCCCTAACCTTCCTTTGTTGTTTTTTTCTGCTAGAGCATAATGACAAAGTCACTAAAATTATTTCCAAAACGCATGGGATTGCAAAGACTAGGTAGGTTTGCATTATTTCTCATGAGTTCACCAACTGGTCATCTGTCTTTATTGTGTCAAACTGGTGATCGGTAGAAAGGCAGGAAAGTTTTTAGTCCAATACTAATGCTAACAGGGAGGATCATGAAAGTGAAAGGAGACAGTAGTCAGATACCGGTGCGAGTGAAGGCAGGTCACCAAGTCTCAGCTGGGAAAATACAGGGCTGCCGTAAGGAGGAGATGCAGTTGGGAAGTATGCAGTATTTCAGCAAAGGGAAGTAAAAGAAGGTAGTCAGAGTGCATTTAGAGAACAGAATAGTAGGGATTAATGGAAATACAAAAGGAAAAAAATCAGAAAAATTACTCTAAAGAATAGAAATAAAATGTTCTGCCAGAGGCAAAACCTTTTCTCAGGCGAATTTACTCAGTCCTAGAAGGACACGCTCTACCGCTGGAAAGGCCAGGTTCTAGAGAAGCATCTGAGACCAACTCCCAGCAGCCGGAGTCCCACAAGAGACGTAGCAGCCACTGAGACAGTCCTGAGGGCAGAACATGGGAGGAAGAAAGAGCCTGAGTTTGCTCCTCACTGTCCACCCACATGTCTTTCTCCACAGTTTCCCGTTGGTCGAAGCCAGACAGGAGCCAGATTACAGGAGACAAACAGCATTGAACAGATAGATGGCCACCCTGGACAGCATCTCGAAATATTCTGCCCATCTGTTTGGCTAACAGAACCAATAAAAATGTTTCCGAGTCATTATCTGTCAAAAATGGTTAAGTATTTTAGTGATCTCCAACCTTAAAGGAATTGGCAAAAGTCATCTCTGTCTTACTTCTGTGAGGGGCTAGCATATAGTGTCACTTAGCACATTTTATGAAGGAATGAATTTAAAGAGGTAAAATACTATATACGCTTTTGTTAAAGTTACTTTGAATCAATGCAGGGAGCTTTAGTAACATCTCTAGAATATTTAGAGTACAAATTACAAGGTGAAGTTACTCAGAAATGAACAATCCAGGAAAATCTCAACATCTAAAGTAAATGCAAAAAATATTTTAGGTAAAAATGGAAGCATGATAAGCGAAACAAAGCCAACAAAATCAAACTAGCCTCTAGCCACACAAGATTTCTCACAATTGCCCTTGAGTGCCACGTATCTGAGATTTTGCTTCCATTCTAGTTTTGTCCTCATGTCTCTTTCCTTATGTTTCTCCAAATGAATCAGTGTTGAGGCAGTAGTGAGAATAAAATAATGTCTGCTGGAAAGACTGAATATTCCTCCACACACTCTGCCTAACACTCAAAATAGAAGCACTCTGGCTACTAATCCCCAGGCTCTTCTGAGCATCACGGGTGCTGGCCACCCTTAATTAAGTGGGCCACTCAAGACACAAGCAGAGGAGAGGAGCAATCATGGAATACCAATATTTTTAAACTGGGAATGATGGCACAAACCTATAATCCCAGCTACTCAGCAGATTTATGCAGGAGGATCATGAGTTCAAGACTAGCTGGGTGATTTAGCAAGACCTTGTCTTAAACAAACAAACAAGTAAAAATATTATAGACACACGCATTTACTGTGATGTTTTCTGATATGTCTATGATTTTCTTGAGGTTTTCATAGAGAAGCAGATAAATATCTATTGTGTAGAATGCTGCTTTTATGACACTGACAAAATCAGTAAAGTAAGTCAAAAATTCCTCTTCTCCTTTCTAGATTTCTGTCTGTCATCTATCCTCTCTACAGAGTTCACATGCTCAACATGACCGCAGGTGACATATTTGATTATTTAGTATTTGTCTTCCCCTGCAAGAATGTAAGCTTTGTGAGAAGAAAGACATGATGCTTTATCTTGAAAAGCATGTGCTTAGTGTTTATTGTTAAACGAATAAAAGCATTAAAGAGTTCTGTACCCTGGAATCTAAGAACTTCAGTTTCTTATTAGAAATTGATAACACAGGTGTTCAGTTTTGCATTGCTTACATTCTCATTGCTGAGAGACAATGCCTGACACACACAGCTCCAAGGAGGAAAGGTTTATTTTGGCTCACGTTTCAGAGACGTTTCATAGTCAGCTGGCTCCAAGGCAGGGCAGCATGGCAGACGGGCCTGGAAGAGGAGGCTTGCTTACAGTATAAAATCAAAGAGAGGGATCAAGGAAGACACGAGAGACTCTTACAGGCCATTCCCCCAAGTGATCCACCTCTTTCACCCAGGCTTTACCTCTCAAATCACATTTATCTGTAAACTCATCAGTAGACTATTCCACTGATGTGTATCACATTCCCATGATCCAGCCACCTCCCAAAAGCCAGCCCCGCCTCTGAGTGTATGCTACTTTGGTGGAACATCTAGATATAAGCCGTAACAGGTTTATCTCGTCTATCTCGCATTTATTTATGACCCGATGTCCCTTGCTATTCTTACTCTTTGCTCTTCTTTATTGATCCTTACATATATTTGCACAAACTCATTTTTTCCATCTGTAAATATTTCTGTTTTGTCTACATGCAAATATAAGCTATGTTTTATGGATATACCGATATGTTCTGAAATATCCTGGCTGCCTTCTTTGCTGACTAATCACAAGTAGCTTATATCCCTGGTTTAGTCCCATTGCACTTTCACTATGCAGAGTAGGTGTTTTCTGTGGCAGACACTATTTTCTGCCTCATGTTTAGGAGCTTCCAGCACCTTCTGGAAACTTCTCCCCTGCCATGACAAAGCACAGAGCTTTCTTTGCAATCCAGCATCCCTTGAAAATCACTGACAAAGGAAAGCACTCCTAAGTAGTTCCCAGTGGCTATCATCAATTTTATATAGACTATAAAAGTATGTTATAGAAAATTTGTGTTAATATTCAACATGACATTCTGATATGGATATAAACCTAAATGATTCATACTGATTTAATACTACAATTAATGACCACAAAACAGGACTACAGTGTACCTCAAGCTATTAATAGTTATATTATTAAACATATGGCTGGGAATTTTAAACCATTTAAGTTTTTAATTTAATTTGATTTGATAATAAATGTGGAAAAAGCTTCAGAAAATGTGTATATAATATATATAATATGAAATTTTTACATTATGTGAGGAACTGTTACACTGCTAAATACCAATGAGTTATCAGACTGTAAAGGATAGTTGACTTGTTTAAAGAAACAATGTTTTAAGTAATTTTAAAGGAATATCTACATTTAAAAGTCAATCAATTTTGCTGCTTTAATTGGACTTCATTTATCCTTACAAATAGGTAAGCTTCAAATATACTAAATGGGTGACTGGAGCATTTTTAAACCCTCCAGTCTATCTGGGATCTGAGTAGAGAAGTTTTACAGAAAGTTGTCCATACGCAATCTAAGAAAGACATGTTACCCTGCTCAGGCACCTGCCATTGAAAGTTGCCAGTAACGTTTTGCTATTTGATTCCTGTCATCTCTGACAAAGCTAATATGAAAGAATGAATGCCTATACCATGGCAAAGGCTTGTGCTGTGGTTGATGGTGCATTTGAAAGAATTTTAGGCAAAGTCAAAGAAGGCAAGTGCCTGTGGCATCCCAGTTTTCTGTTAGGTATGCACTGCTGTCTCCAAGTTAAACACCAGCTTCACTACAAGTTGGAAGACAGTGGACAAGAAGCAAGAACACAGCACAGTTCAGCTTGGTTAAGGATGACAGGACAGGGAGGTGTCTGGCTTTCATGGTCCTTAGAGTTAGTACTCCCAGTTTTTCAGGTCTAACCTCTATGTACGAACAGCAGAAGTAACTAAGCTAAAGGAGCTGCAAGGTTTTACTGGAGGGTCATTCCTGGATGACATAGGTCCCAAAGCTGACTCATTCTCTCTCCTGGGGATTCTCTGAGGTTCTCAATGTCCTCTAAGAAAGACCATGGTCAGGTGCAGTGGGTGTGGGCTCTATCGAAACAGCCCGCCTGTATGAAATATTCATCTTCCTCCCTGCACTTTGAACCATTTCTTTCTTCTCTTCCTTGAGCAACAAGTAAAAATATCACCTATTTGGAGAGCCTCTCCCCGAACACATATATTTTTCCAGTGGAACCGCATTCCAAGTCACTGTCTTCTCGGTTTGAATATATAACTCATTGGGAGTCAGAACAATTTCTCATTATACACAGACCCAGAAATTAGTAAATTTACTCTAAACACCTACCCCAGTCTTTTGTTTCTTTTTTTTCCTTCATCTTTTCCTCCCCTGTCTACCTTAGTTTTCTGTCAAAATCTGTTCTCAAAGAAAATATCCTTACCACGATGCCTTCTTTTGTTAAAAACTTCATCTCTAATACTGTTATCAAACATGCCCATCCAAGTAAGAGGAAAATATTCATTAAAAGTATAAAGAGCATTTTAGGATTCCAGCCCTTTCTCAATATTCAGAAAAGCAAACTTAGGGTTACACTGACTTTACTTCTCACTGTGCTACACAAAACATCAAGAGAAAATTGTTATAAAGTGATTTCACCTTCCCTGTCATACAGAGATCTCTCCCATATGGTGTGGTGGGAACACTATAATTTTCCAGTATTCTCTAATTCCATCAGCAAAGAATGAAGTCAGCTAGTAGCCATAGCAGAGAACAATACTGCCCACAAACACAGAAAACAACACTCCAAACCCAAATCTAGAGCATGGTCTGGTAGTTTGAGCAAAATTATACATTAGAAACAGATAAGCAGTACGCAATGGCTGAAATGGGCACTGGAACCATATCATGGTTTATAGGTGGGCCTTTTGAGAGGTGATTGGGATCATGGGTATGTAATATTCATTAGTGGATTAGTTCATTGATGAGTTTATAGATAAAGCTGACTCTGGGAGGTCAGAAGAGGTGGGTCACGGTGGATATGACCTGGAAGGGTTTATCTCCCTCCTTCTTCCTTTGAAAGCTTCCTGCTTCCCACTTCCTGTTTCCTGTTTCCTGCTTCCTGCCTGCCATCCCACTCGCTGTTCTTCCTCTGACATAACCCTCCACCATGCCATCCTGCCTTGGCAACTATGAACTGAAACCTCTACAAACTGAGTCAAAATAAACCTTTACTCTTTAAGTTATGGGTGACAGATTTGTGTCTCAGCCACAAGAAAATAACGTAGACCAGAGCAATACAGCAGTGGTTACCCACAAAGAGATGTCAGTGGCCCAGGATTTGAAATTTGTAATAAAATGCCATCAAAAAGTTGTAAGCAAAAATGTGTGATTATATTTTAAATTTTGAATGTTATTAAAATCTGAAGCCAATAAAATTAAGACTGGTTGCCCAAGGATAGCCTAAAATTAAAAAAATCAATGTGGAAATCATTTAGCTTGTATAAATTGAAACATTAGCCAATTTTTTTTACATACAAATATACAAATATCTGATACTATACCTTAACTATAGCGACATTTGAACAATCCAAAAACATTTCCATTGCCCTTAAAATGAGGACTTTACGCAGAGCACCAAAAGACACCCTTTGCATTCAAATCAATAAAAGACCGTGCTTATATAAATTCTTTCCTATCGCATATTATTTCTAAACGCTCCCAAGAGATTTGTGCCCTGGCTTAGAAAACAAACAAGAGTACAACTGAAATTGAAAATGTCCTGGAAGCACATACTGCATTAACTTTAATTAAGCCATCAGAATTTATTTCAAGGCCAGTTATACTTCCTTTCTTGAGACCAGCTTCCCAGAGAAAGTTCTGTCTACTAGTCTGATTATTTTTTGCTAAAAGAATGAGGAATCTTGTTTCAAAAGGCACACAGTGGGCAAAGAGACTCATGGAACGAGCTTAGTCACTTGTGAACCTAAACTGTCACGCTCTGTCCCCCTCCACCCCTCCCGCAGGAGCCTGCCTCAAAGCTTGCTCCCTACCTCAGTGCAGCCCCAAGGCCCCGACGACAGCAGCCTGCCACAGGGGACTGCACACAGTAGGCACTAGTCATATGGTTTCTGCCACCAAATTATAGTAAACACTAGGAGTCACACAGCAGCGGTGATACAATTTTAGGATGTCATTCCAACCACAGCCATGCAGAGCTGTTGGGTGCCAGGACGCTTGCCGTGAAATTGGTTGTCCTCTAAATGGTTTCATCTAAAAATGTAATTGCTTTGTTCTGGGTTCAGAAAGGCACGGGAGGGAAAGTGTGATTTCCATCTCCTACCGCTGCCGCAGACTCCGACTGCCAGCACAGGGCTGGTAAAACAATAAAGTTGTCTTCTTTTATCTCAATACCGGATAGATTTTTCTCTCCTTGGCTGCCAGACAAAATTCACTTATTATAATTATCTTCGGAGCTGGCAGTGGCCACTATCTAAATCTTTATAAATGTCCCAGTGAAACCCCAGTGAGCCACCACTTGGGCTGAGCTGAGCAGGTGACTCAGCTCCCTCACTCCTGCTCGTGCTGCACTAGCCCAGGGAAGACAGCTCAGTGCAAGCTGGCTCACTGCACCGCAGGCATCAAACTCCCGCTCGGCATATTGCATGCAACCTAAATCGCCATTTTAGACCGAAAGAAGGCAAAGTTTGGGCTAGAAAAGATAAGCACCAGATAGTTGCGCTCCCAACTGCTATTTACAGTAGATAATTTAATTATTCTAATGTATTACTAGCCATGCAAAATTCTTGCAAGCTTAAATATTTATACTGGGAACCCACTGACGTCTATAGTGCCATCCGCAACAATTTTATTCAGCATTTCAAGTAACATTTGTTCATTCATTCTGCCTAAATCCTTGTTTGCCTCTTCATTATTTAAAAAATAAAACTCAGTAAAGAAGTGAAATTTGAACCGGGTGTGGTGGTACACTACTGTAATCCCAGAACTTTGGAGGCTGAGGTAGGAGGATCATTGCAAGTTCAAGACCAGCCTGGGCTACAAAGTGAACCCAAGGCCAGTCTGAACTGCATAGTGAGACCCTGTCTAAGAAAAGACCAAAAAAAAGTGAAATTTAATCATTTGCTTAGATTCACTGAAAAATATTATTTTCAACATGAAATTTTTAAGACTTAATTAATTTTGGCTTAAGAACAATATGGAATATCCTTAAATTCATTTATACTCACAATATTTACTTATAGGCCATTGAAAATGAGCAACATGTATATTCCTCTTTTAAACGAGGCAGTTTCTCTGTTTATTAACTGCCTTATAGAATAAAACTACTAGAGACAAAGCTTCGAATACTTTTGTCTCAGTTTAGGTTTTATCTATACACAATAAAAGGTATGATTAAAAAATATGGTGAATGCTTAAATTGTAAAAATTTATTACAGTGAGAAATATGCCATCAATCCTCCTTAAAATGCTCCTCCTTGCTTCAGATGATTATTCCATCATTCTTACCACTTCCTGAAGCAGTTTTGGAAGTCCTCTTTATTAAGGGTCATTAGTTACAATATTAGGACTACCGTGATGTCCTGAATCAACTCAAACGTTTACATTTCACAGTCATTTGATTTGGGAAACAACCAGGAGTTATACCGTGTCACAACTGGTAAATAAGGTGGACGAAGACTCAAAAGAATGTTTTCATGACTCTGTCTTTCTGTTGGATGGTGCCTGGCAACAACATTCTGATACTTTCAATCACACCTTTAAAGATGCTCACAAAAAGGGACCTGCAGAACGTTGAAGAATGGTGGGATACATGCGTTCAAAATGGGGAGAGGTTCCTTGAGGGGGTTGATGGCAACGTGTCTTTCACTATAATAGATTTCTAAATTTATATCCTCACCATACATTTTGATCAGATCTCATAAGTTTACTTTAGAAACAGGAAAACTGCAATACCACACTCAAATTGGCGTCACAGACATCTTTTAATTTCATTTTGGAATAGTGCTTTCTAGATTCTAGATCTGGAAATTCAGTCTCAGGTAGGTTAAATGACTTGCGCAGTGTCTCACCCAATTTAACTGGATGCTCTTAGACCTCTAGGATGGAGAAAAAAAGACAATGTGTCCTGGGGACCTGTGTTCCTGCAGTCAGAACCTCCAAATCTCGGAGCAAGTTACAATGGCAGTGTCCAAACGTGCGTCAGCTGTGACACACTGCAACACAATTATGCAGGATGGAAAATGACGGTGTCACTACAGACCTCACAGTAAGCCGAGGCTGACCAGCGCATGGCTGACCAGACCAGAAGGCCTCAGAGGACTCCAAGAAGCATGGAATAGCACTGGGATTATCCCTCTGGTGAACGATCACAGACATTGGCTGAGAAAGGTTTATGAGGAAACTGACAGAACCAGTGGAGCTTGGGCTTGCAATCCCGAGATGCCATCGTAGGAGGCAAACAATGATTCCTGTGACAAGGAATGCAGAGATGATATTGGTTCCAGTAGATACCACCACAGAGGACTGGCCACATTGCAGGGCCCAATACATCAGTGTTCATGATACCACGTGTGCAAATACCAGAACCAAATGTTCTTTCTGGGATGAAAAGTTCTGAATTGAAAAGCCAGTAATATAATACACATAGTTTAATTTTTGATTGGCTTTGCATTTGTACTGGGGGAGTCTGTTTTGCCATAAGATTAAAATAGAGGTAAAAAATAGAGAATGCTGTAGTTATAAATTAATAAAGTTGCAATAAGCATCTCTAAATATGTGATCTCAGATTTTGTTGCTTGTACAAAGGGAAAACTAATCTCTTTTTTACAAGAGAGAGCAGGCATTTCTCATCAGAATTTCAATTTGAATGTATTCTATGTTAAACACAAAAGATTAAAATTCCCACTTCTTAAAGAAAAAATAGCCCATTGAAGTCATTTGCAAAGCACACAATTTCTACATTCTTTGACCTAACTTGTAACTGCTCATTGTTTAAGGAAATAGCTGGGTTCTTAACTGACTTTTCTGTATGTAGATTTTAGGCAACACCACGTTTTAGACTTTAAAGTATAGAAGACTCTTTCCCTTCTGCAGACTTTGAGCGAATAACATCAGTGTTCCACCGCTGGGATGCGAGAGTTAAGGACGGATGCATGCCACCCCAACATTACAGCACACCTCTCCCAGCCTTTCAAAATAATGTGTTTAAAAAACCCATAAGTGAAGTTGGAGGTTTGGGGAAATATAACTCATCCACAGATAATACAATGCGAAATCTGACAGTGAAACATAAGTCACAGTTCTTTATTTTTTCCTGCCAAAGTGTAAACTTTATAGATATTTTTATCAAGAGAAAACAAAAAATTGGAGTCAACCCATGATTGCCATCTTGTGGAGTCATCTGGCACTACTGGGCCAGAACACTTGTCCCTCAGGTGTTTCAATAAAGATTGCCTCAGGAGATTCCTCAAGCGCTCCTTCCCTGAACTATTTAATCTGTCCATGCCTCACAACTGACCCAACCCCTTGGGTTACCTCCTGGTAGATGCCGGGAAGAGTAACTGCCACTGATTGAGAAGGAATATTTTACACACTCCATCGAGTTACTAAAGCATGCCTAGGATTTTAAATTCCTAGGTTAAAAAGTCCTATATGCTCTAAAATTTTTGCTACATCCCTGTGTTTCATTTCTTCTTTCCAAATTTCTTACAACTTGGTCTGCTTGTTTTGCAGGGGTTGGAGGAGGTGGTTCTAGTCTGCTATACTGTCTGTTCCATGTGTAATTTTTAAGACATTTGGCTCCTATCTGGGGAACACTATAAGACTTCTGCTAGAGCTGTACTAAATCTGGGGGTTCCATGGTAGCCCCCATCATCCCAAAGAAGCCCAGAGCCCTAGAGCAGCCACTTGTGCCTGTCACCACCAAAATCAAATTATGACGCAATCACTCCAGAATTTCTCCCATCATATTCCACGCCCCAACACACACAGAGTAAAATCCATCAAATAAATATACCCTAAAATAATTCTAAATTCCCAAGCTACCAGGCAGTTTTACAAGCATGTGTTTCCGCGGCATGAAGGCACAGGGAGAAATGCTCCTTCTTTTACATACACACTTCACAATTGACCCTTGAGCACAAGTTGTCCCCTGAGCTTTAAATGGATCACATATCACAATGTCTCAGCACCGCCACATCTGGGTCCATTCCACACCAACATTATTTCTCACGTAGATTTCTACACAACCCTCGGCAGTCTGTTCTCAACACAGAAGCCAGGATAACCCTGGAAAAGCAAAACCAGACCACATCACTTCCTCCCTGGCCTATACTCTGCCATGGCCTCTGTCCCTCAGAATAAAGGCCAACATTTTTGCTGTGATTTAATACACCCTTGGAAAATGGCCGCGTTCTCTCTCTACCTCTGCTCCTGCATGCTTGCCCGAGTTTATTTTGTCTTAGCCATCAAACTTACTCCTGCCTCAGGATTTCTGTTCTTACTACTCTCTCTGCATGGAATGTTCTCACCCCAGTATCCTCATGACTTACGCCCTCCCAGCATCCGGGTCATTCCTCAGAAATCACCTTCGTGAGGTCCTTCCCTAGAAATCGAAAATAAAATACCTTCCTTTCTCCCATTTAATATCTTCCTGTCTTGCCACATTTTTATTTCTTAGCATTTAAAACCTGTGAACAGATACCATGCCTCTCAGTTTTCAAGTGGAATCGTGACACAGCTCCAATTTAAAAGAACACATGCATCATCTCACCATTTTGTCCATCGGAAGTCCAGTGATCTTAGTTTTCTCAGGAAGCTGAAGTCAAGGTGTTAACTGGCTTCTCTTCTTTCCTCAGGAGACTTTCAAGAGAATCTACTTCCCAATTCAAGTTATTTCTGGCAGAATTTAAATCAAAGTGTTTGCAAACAGACTCTTGTCCCTCTGTGTCAGCCAAGAATCAAAACTTTCTCACCTTCTAGATGCTATCTTCATTTTTGGGCTCCTTTCCCTTGCACTCAAAAAAATCATGCGAAGTCCAGCCCTTAGCATGCTTTGAGTCTTCTAGACTTTCCTTTCTTCAATCTCATCTCTCTGGTCTTCCTCATCTACTCCAGCTAGAGAATATTCTGTTGGTCGGGACGCAAGGATTAGATTGAGCTCACCTGGAGAATCCAGGCTAAGGCTCTTAAACTTAATTATAACAGCAAATCCCTTCGCAGCGGTACTTAATTGAAGTTTGATTGAATAACCAGGCCGTGAGGATCCTGAAGAACTCTGTTAGTTTTCCATCGTTCTAACACAATACCTGAAAAAGTTAATTAAAGAGGAGGCAAATTTTATTTTGCTTCACAGTTACAGAGGGTCCAGGCCTTGGTCAGTTGACTCCATTGTTTTGGGCCCTCTGGTGAGGTGGACAAAATAACAGGCGGCATGTAGTAGAAAAATACTTCTCACTTCATCACAGCCAAGAAGCAGACAGGAGGGACCAGGACCCATCCCAATGTCCCCTCAGGGGCACAGGCCTAGTGACATAACTCCCTTCAACTGTCTTAAAGGTTCCTTGACTTCACAATAGCACTATAGGCCTGCAACCTGAGCTGTAATGCATGACACTGTGGGGGGGGGGTACCCCAGATCCCAGCTCTGAGAGACAGTTTTTAAAATTCTGCCTCCCATGGTGTCAGATTACCAGAACAAATAGAATATAAATCCCGCAAGGGAAGAGCTGTTTCAACTGTGTGTAGTGCAACTTCTCTAGCATCTAAAAACAGTGCTTGAGATAAAGTCCACAGACAGCAAATGACTAGGAGATGAACACATGTGATCCAAGGCTTCTTAATATGAAAAATGATGGTTTTGCAGAAGGATGGGGAAGAAAATGAAGTGCAAAAAAGGTGTTGTGAACAAGCATGAATACTTGCTTCAAATTTTCCTCAAGTTCTTAAAATGAGTATACTTCTAGTTTGCTGGGAATAATCCTTGTTTATGTTTCTTCTCATCATAATTACCCAATCCCCCTTACCCTCTCAAGGGATCGAGGTTGAAAAAACGAATTACATATTTATCCTAGATTCTTAAAGGTATCCATGGTCTAACAAAAGTTTAAATTCCTCTGAGATCTTTAGGTTCTTATGCAGGAAATGTATTTAACCAGGGATGGGTATCTATCTACCTTTCCCATAAAATACATACCTGTTCTTTTGAGAACACATTTTAGGGATTTGAATTAACTAAATTAAGCCAAAGAAAAACTACACTCCAACCCTTAACACCAACCCGTTCACCATCTCACCAAAATAACCATGTGTGCAATTATAAGAGATGGCAGAGGGTATGGAAACAAATACGCAACCCTGAAACTTGGCCACAATACCTGAAATGGGACAATGTGCTCCACATGCTCAGTAAGGTAAGAGAGCACCTGTGTGTGTCACAGCTCTTTAAAAGGCTTGCACTATAGTAATCTTGGTCTAGTATAACCTGTGACCTACAGGCTCCTTGGCCTCTGTTCTAATCTTATGAGTATCAAATAAAACATACAGAGAGTTTCATTGCTAACACACATTAACTTAACTGTATTACAAACAGTGATTCCTCAGTTTATGAGGAATAAACTGAGGAATCACGTGGAGGAAAATGAGTCTTGTTTGTGTGGGGAAGATGGATGTGGTTGTGTTTGTCACCTCATGTGCAATTTGTAAATGGAAGTAAAATTTTGCCAAATGCTTCTGTTTACGAACTGAATTGTCTGTAGATAGAACCATCTGTCTGTCCCAAGACAGCCCTTTTTTCTCAAGGGGACCCAGGCAAACCAAAACATCGCACACGTCTGGTTTAGAAGCTCATTGCAATGACAATACCGTGATCGGTTTTTTAAGCCTTAGTTATGTAGAATTTTAAAATCTGGAATGTTATCATTATGGTTTAAAACTTAACACAACAAATATTTCAGTTTTCTGAAGTCTTTCATTTCTGTCTAGCACAGTTATGTATTATGGAAGAAACCATGGGATAGCAGAGGGGGTTTCATTTTTATTGTCTTGTGATAATTTTCTGCTTTTATAAACTTTTGGTACTTTATTCACTTCCTTTAGACCAAAGAATTTTATTATGGCCTCACAGCCTGATCACCTCATGTGCAAATTTTAGAGCAAAACGTGGCCCATGCTAAGAAAATTGGCTCCCTGTCTACATGACTAAGAGTTCAAAGACTTCAAGTGGCTTTATAAATCTGTCTCCTTACACTCAGCCTGGGGTGTGGGAAATGCTTCATTTATAGACTGGGTTCCTTCTCTTCTATCAAATAGTTTTAAGTCAGCCACTCAAAACGAGGAATTTATATGTGTATTACATTTTATCTGTAAAATGTACCCCTCCTGAAATTACAAATTCAGTGTCAGGTGACACTGACAGCAACACTGTCATTCAGAAAACAGAATCAGAACGAAATAAACGTGCCCCTTCCCCTCAAGCTCATGATTGCTGCATGATCCTGTTTTCAACACTAATAGCGAAGAGGAAAGAGGTCAAAGGGGAGAAGGGGAAGGCAGCGCAGTGGAGGAAGTGGACACGATCACAGCATGTTTATGCATGTATGAAAATGCCACAACGCCACCCATTACTCTGCATAATTAATATGCACTAAAAATCCTCTTTCTCTTCTCAGTCCTGCTACCCATCTGACACGGTCATTTTTATCAGGATGGACCTGTGGACACCTTTTTCCCTTCATGGTCAGAATTAATCCAGGTCCTGCATAAACACACCCAAACGAGCAATGTTTTGCTGACACGGCTCTTGATGCCTGGGGTCCATCAAGGCCTAGGACTGAGAACGCAAACAACTGGGAGGAGCAAGGTCCTCTGCAAAGTGTGACCCCCAGAGGTGGGTTCCAAACGGGTTAAACTCACAGATGGCCAATTCACACACTTTCATATTTAATGCTAGGCCTGGAGATCTCTGAAGGTGACCTGAAGCAGCTCTAAAACACAAAGGAACTGACAGAGAATAATTCAGGTTGTCATCTGTGCCCCAATATATCTTCTTCAAAAGCAACTACTGAAAGAATAATAACATCACAGGCAGAAGCAAAATGCTGTCAGTCTGGTAAACTGTGGGTGGTGAATCTGCTGCAAGATGAATTACTGGCCAGAAAGCCCATCAGGAATGCACAAGCCAACCCAACCCAGTCCAGTCTTACCTTCTTCCTTTTCTGTATTCTATACTTACGTTTTTAGAAAAATTTGTAATACTATAAATGTAACAGAAAATTTGCTGCTTTAACATTTTGAAGTGTACAGTTATATGACATTAAATATATTCGCATTGTTGTGTTACCACCATTACCATCTTCTTGTTATGCAATATTAAAATTGCACCTAATAAACACTTTTTCCTTATTATACTTCCTATCTACATGCATCTTTTAAAATTAACTTATTGAGCCTGGACATGTTGCTAAGAAGTAGAGTACTCGGCTAGCATATAAAAGGCCCTGGGTTCAATCCCTAGCACCAAGAGAAAGGGGGAGAAAACAGCAGTTAAAATTAACTTCTTTACTACAAACCTATGTTACTTAAGCTCAGAGGTCAGGGAGATATAAAGGGCTCGAAAAGTTAGACACCTTCCAAAATAAAATATGGGCAGGTAAAATGAATAGATACTTCTGAGAAGTACAAATGGCCAAGAAGTACATAAAGAAATCCTCAACATCACTGGCCCTTAGAGAACCGAAAATTAAAACACTGAGATTCCATCCTATGTCAGAAAGAATGGCTGTCATCAAGAAGTCAGATAATTACTAGCGCTGGTGAGGCTGCGGGGGGAAAAGGAACCCTCCTGCCTAGTTAGTGGGAAGTACACACACTATGGAAATCAGCACGGAGACTCCTCAAACACTAAAACCAGAAATTCTACTGGACACGCTATTCCTTTTTCCTAATGAGTTAGACACGTCATATTACAGTGCTACACGCAGACCGTGTTTATAGCAGTGTGATTCACTATAGTCACGTCTTAGAAGCAGCCTCTGCGCCATCCACAGATGAACAGATAAGGAAAGTGTGTGCTGACACTGAATGGAGCACAGCTCTGCCACGAAGATAAACTTAAATCATTTGCAGGAAAATGGGTGCATCTTGAGATCACAATGGCTAAGCAAGATAAATCAGACACGTAAGCTTAAATATCACACAGTTTCTCTTATATAAGAAGTTCAAATTATAAAGATCAAAAAATTAGAAAGAACAAAAGAAAAGACAGATAATAGGAAATAGCAAGACAAAGCCCAAATTGAAAGGAATAGAGATAAAGGAAGGGAGGAAAATGGAGGGGAAGAAAAGATGGAAAAAAAGATATTTAAAATGTTACACAAGCAATGTGAGCATTATGCACTTCAAACATGTACTATTAAAAGAACTCTAGTAGCTAAATCTTTTCTTTTGGAAAATGCCCTTTGAAAATAAGTTCAGTTTACCATTACTTATTATCTAATCAACTAGAACTGTTTTGTTTACTTATCACGGAACCACAACTCAAGGTTTTAAGGGAAAAGTACAGAAAAAGAAAGAAACTATGCCAACTGTAAGAATTGTGGACAATTCATATAACCACAGAAAGGACAGGAATATATATGCGGCTTCAAAGAATCCAGTGTCTTTAAGGCAATACCCAGAAGAAAGTCTGATATTGCTAGTCTCTGCTTTTCCTCATCTTACCTCTTTTTCCTCTAGTGGTTCTCCAGCAGGAGACCCTGTTCTCCACTTACATCTCACAATGTCTAGAGACTGTTGTTTGTCACAGCTAAGGAATGCTATAGGAATCTAGTGGACAGCAGCTCTGAACACTGCTGGACACGCCACAATGTCCAGGACATCTCCTACAACGAAGAATTTTCCCCACAAATCAACCATCCTGAAATCAGAAAACTGGTCTGCTCTGTATCTATCGCTTTCATGTGGTCAGTGACACACCATCTTTCATTTTTCAGCATCTTGTTGGATGGCCTCCCGATTAGAACGGGTCTGAATTTTGCCCCTGATTTCCATATTTTAAAATTCTTCAGGAGACAATCAAGTTGGATATATCTGAGTCAATTACCAAACAAAACAGTCAGGAATGCGGGACAACAGAGCCCAGGGTAACCCACAGAAGGTGACCCTCACTCCCTACTGTGAGGCTCCCAGATGGCAGACACTGAAAGGAGATGGGAAGACAGTTTACATGAAATAGAAACTTCTCAGTGATTACAATTTTTAAGGGTCTCAGTGCTGCTTCTATAACAAATTCTCTAAAATGAAAAAAAAATCTACAAACAAAGTGAGTGCTGTACCCAAACTATATATTTAGGCACCAGTTTTAAGCACTAATTATTTGCCTAAAGCATAAATTAATTCAAGTAATGAGATATGCAAAAGAGAGGAAAAAGCAGAGATATTTATAAGGCTCACTTTTGAAATTGGCAAAAATAATGAATCTTTATGTCTGCAGTGATAAAGTTGGACTCTTCTCTCAGTAGCTCCATCTCCTGCTAGATTGCTTGCAGATCCACTGAAATTAGATGTCAGTGTAAATTATGGTGCAGGCTGACTCACTAGCCAAGGCTATGAAGGGTAGACACATAAAAACAAGGTGCTATTCAATTTAATTGCTTCTGATCTTAAAATTCTTAAATGACAAAATTGGTCCTGATGTGGTATTTACATCAGGTATTCTCTTTAATTGACACCAACTCACTTAGGGGCATTTTTCTTTCTTGAGTAGTTTTATTATTTTTTCTTGTAAATTCTTAAATTCTGGAACAGGGAAATCAGCAGCTTTTAGATATATCAGAGAAGAGAATGATAGCGTGAGATCACCAGACTTCTTATGAGGTCTGTGTCCCTATGAAGTCTAAAGCGAGAAAATAAATCTGAGCAAAGAGCATTTGAGATAATACTTGGGTGGAAAACAGCACTTTCTCCATCCTTGCTAAATTAGGAAGAGAGCTCCATTTGCAAACATTTCCATTCTTGTCTATTTCAATGAGGCAAAAGATGAAAAAGCATGACCCACGGGGCTCCTGGAAGAACGAGATACATGGTTCTGTCTGCTAATTTAAATACTTAACAAACCACAGGGAAGAAAGAAGACATCCCATCTCACTGCCCATAGCATATGTCACTAAGTCATAAAAATAAATCATCCCGTAGACGGCTTGTGGGCATCACTTAGCCTCGTGTGAGACATTAGCGCATGCTCGTAAGCCAACAAAGCAAACAGTCCAACTATCTAGTACGTGTTCTTCTCTTGCCATGAGAAACAGTGCCCAGAAAATAGAGGGTGATTAGTTCATTCCTACCCTGCCTTTATAGCAAAGTTATCATGTTCTCTGTGTCTAGATATTAATTTTATCTTATAGAACTTCTTTTAATTCAAGTAGAATATCTCAGTAATATTCCCAGGTTTAGAAACACTAGAGAAAAAAATCTGCTTTATTCTGATCAAATTAGTAAATAGTACCTACAGATAAAAGTGTCAGGACACCGAATATTGAGTGGTAGACTATTCTTTGGATGACAAAATGTATATATTGAATAGGATGTTTTTCTTGCCCTCTTGTGCCTAAATTTGACTGAAGCTGAAGAACAATGCGTTTTAAAATATTTCCAAAAACTATATAACTGGTTTTGAGGGAAAATATTAGTTTAGACTCGTGTCATATGAAAAGCAGAAAGTGGGGACCTATCTAAGGAACTGAAAACTTTAAATCAGCTGGGATTTCTGGGGATTCATCTGGATAATATGCTTCAACTGGAAGGAATTTTGACCCTGTTCCCACCTAGATTAGGAGCAGTGGCTGGTGACAGTGCTGCCAGGACACATTTCATCTTGTCTCCCCAGTCTTATGAAGAATACAGGAGAGAGCAGCAAGAAAGAGGTAGCCAGGGACAAAGTGACAGATACACTCAGTTATGTATTCAGAATGATTCAGCTCTAGGACTCATTCAGGACCACCTGACGTAGGCACCCTAACCACTCCCACGCCCCATTCCCACCTACCCCTCCCCCAATTATTTTCGGGAACAGTCCCTAGGGAAGGTCTCCAATGTTTAGAAATGAGGCTTTCCCATGAGCACAGGCATCTGACTTTTCCACTCCCTCCTTCCTCCACCCCGTTTCAACTTTCCTTACTAATTTCTGCTTCCATGGTCCAGCTCTTGCCTGACACGCTTGATTTAGGAGACACCCAACAATATCGAAGCCCCATCCTAGGATACTCAGCCAGCCACAGGGCTGAGTCTGTAATGGCTCTCTGGCCACAAGACTGTCTCAGCTGCCACTGTATCAAGTAGCGTCTGGGGACAATGAGGCCTCTGACTCCAATACCAAGAGTAGTGACACTTGCAAAGGCACTGAGCACATCTCCCACAGACGGTAGCACTTCCCGGTCTTCTTCTGCTAGGTGTGTGACCCTGCCCTGGTCTCACATATACGGGAGCTGCACTGCTTCAGGACAGGTGGATCATGAATACGCCACTGCACTGTTTCTGCAGTGGCCAAATCTACATTGTGCTGGAGCAAAACATTAAAGTTGCAAAGATGTCCTCTCACCCACGCGTGGCCCTGTGCTATGCCCATCCCGAAGCAGAGTGCTTCCACGTTTCCAATATTTCACTTGTGACGAAGTCATAAGGAAAGTACGAAGCCGGCTCACATCACAGTACCCGCCCCCCCAATCCCTGAGGCTGGTCATGAAAGGCAACACTTGGGCATCGTCTTCCTGTAAGAAGCAGAGTTCAGCAGGGCAAACTGGCAAAGAGTACAATGTCTGAAGCCCAGCGACAAATAATGTTTTAGTTACTTTTCTCATTGCTGAAACTAACTATCCAACACTCAAAGTTGAAGGCGGAAAGGTTTATTTTGACTCACAGTCTGTAGAGTTTCAGCGTAGTCAAGTGGACCCATGGCAGGGTGAGATGGCACAGGGGCACTGCAGAGGACAAACAGCTCACCGCAAACCGGGGCGGGCAGGCGGCAGTGAAGTCACAAAGTACCAAAGCGGCCTTTTTTCTGTCTCGTTACAAGCCATCCAGGACACGTGCTTTTTGAGTGGTGCCAGCCACACCCAGGACCGGGCATTCTTAATCCCAGCTTGACATCCTAATCCCAGTCTCACACACCCTCACCCAACCACCTTCAAAACGCCTGGCCAGGACCACACGAGGCTTGGGGAGGACGCCTACACGCAAGCCGTAACATACAGCTTGGGCTTCGTTAACAAGGCTAGAAGGAAGTGCTCTCTGGCCATCGTGCATTCAATATTTTAAATTTAAACAATTACAAAAGAAAACAATCACTCTAAACATATCCTCACCACTGTACTTGTACAGAAAAATGGTACCAATTCATAAAGCAAAACAAAACAATAACAGAAAGAAATCAACTAAACAAAAAGAGCACAAAGAAAAAATGTGAACAATGTATCAAAAGGTATTCAGTAGCATTTTCATAATCTGTGTTTGTCTCTCGGTCTCTCTCTCCCTCTGTCTCTGTCTGTCTCTCCCTCTGTGACCACCAGTCATATGAAAAGCCAGCTATAGGTTCCCTTCATTTTTCTACCCTCTCCTTTATCCCATAAAAAAATAAAACCTCTCACTTCATTATCCTCCTAGTAAGATACAACCACCCTATTAAAATATTGGGAAGTAAAATACAAAATGCTTCAAAGTAACCTTTGGCTTTGAAGCCATGGAATAATCACAACAAAGAAATTAACATTTAAAATAGTGACGAATACCACATATATTTAATCACTGAAGCTGGAAGTAGATCTGGAAGATGGAGAGCTGGCAGTGTAAAAATCCTCCTGCTTCAAGAATAACGAATATAAAGTAATTATGTTTTAAAGGACAACGATGTAAGTAGGCTGTGTTGTTAATATTCATTTCTTCAGGCTATTTCCTCCCTGATACCCATGCACGATTAAGTCTTAAGAGCCTGTTCCAGCTCTCCCTTCTTTCCCTACAAATGCTGCTGCCTTTGGTTTTGCGGTTTAAATCAGGCATGCGTTTGCTGCCCAGGATGGTTCGAGCACAGGAAAAGACTGAGCATTCAGTGACCTGAGCTCTGTGCCCTCTTCCTGCAAAGTATAATACCGTTCCTTCAAACTGATACTTGTCACCAGAAGGAATTCATATTAAAAACCTTAATCTTCCACCAAAACTCTCTCAGTGAAAGCCTATAATCTGCCCATCCTTGTGTATTCGACCGTCAGGAGGAGATACACTAGCCTCGCCTGCTCCCCATGGAGCCCCACTGGCCTGCTCTGCTGTTTCTGTGGCCTACCTTAGTGGTTAGGGCTGTTTCTATCATCTCCTTCCACTCTCTGCTCAAACATCCCGGCACTACCCCTTATCTAAGTGCTGAATACTAACGAGGACACGTGATTTATGCTGAATCCGAATTTCCTGTGGGGCATTTACCACCACAACAGAATCACTTTCCTCTGTTCTTCCATCCCCCCCTTTTTTTTTCAATTGTACCACCTCAGTTATATCAAATTTTCCAACAAAGCCTTGTATCACACTCATAAAACTGATCACTGAAAGGTAAATAGGCAAAGTGACCCCTGGGGTCTCTGTGGCAGAGGACCCCAAGCTCCAGGCCAATCTAGCCCCAGTTGGAAAGGTGGCTTCTCCTCACTATGGAAATTGGAGCAAGTCAGTTGGGGTGAAGGCCACTCTGCATTACCAAGCACAAACTAACGTTTTTCTCACAGCAATTTACCATCTGCCATGAACCTTGTCAAAGGACAAACTAAAAAGGCAGAAAAAAACCCAAAAAACTGAAAAAACAAACCCTGAACCATGCCCCACATTGTTTATGTTTGACCTGTTTCACCATTAGTAATGGGTGTATTGTTGCAAAGAACAAGGCTTCAAGAAGGGGAGGAGGAAAGAAAGAAGAATGACAGATAGAGGAAGAAAAATTGTACTTTTAACCATCCTGACCTGAAAGGCAGAAAGCTCTACTGACAAAAAAAGGCTTCCAAGTCAGGACTGAATACAAAACTAAACCACACACACAAAAAAAAATCAGTATTTAAACAGAATCAACCCAAGTTACTATTCTTAAACATTAATTTAACCTAATATAAATGCTCTCATTCCTCAGTCATAAACATGTATTTTTCCATTTTTACAACTGTGAAATAATTGTAATCCCTTTCTCATATACCATGATACTTTCATCGTACTATGAGACAAATAGTGTCCATTTCTAGTAAGTTAACCTAATCAAAATATAAAGCACTTCTAAATTGTCTGTCATAAAAGATGATACAAAGGTGATTCAGGAAAAAAGTGTGGTAGTGAATCTTAAAAGTTTGCCATATTTAAATTTTAAAATTCTATGGAAGGTTTTGCTCTTTTGGTAGGAAATGTAACAAGATTTTTAGTGATAGGCTAAAAATAAAGAGGACTCTAAATCTCCCCCTTGCAGAGATTAATTCTGCTAGCATGGAAATAACTATAGTATCTAAATGTCACTCATTGGTATATAAGCTTCACCGGCCCATAAAAATATCACTTTCCTATGAATGAAAAATAGGATTAAGATCAAAGAATAAAGGCCATATTTTTAGAAGTTGGAGATAAATTATTTAAAAATATGAGTTGAATAAGCTGAACCAAAATACAAAGGAAGGTATTCTTCCTTAAAATATGTATGTTTTATAATGCACTGCATTTATGCTATTGCATTTTAGAGCAATAACTTAATTTCTACATTTTTAGCTATTTATAATTCAGTGACAATTGAGTTCCTTGATATAATCTTTTTCTTGATTCTTTTGTCTAGCCATCATATTTATAAATACTAAAGTTAGAATTTGAATAAGTAATTCTTGGATGTCCAAAAGTGAATAAAATAAAAAGACTGTATATTATGAAAAATATTCTTGATCATGCGATTATCAACTACAATGTAAGGAAGGCCTGCCTGCTGAAAGGCAAAGATTTTGAAGCCAGACTGTGGTGTGAGTTCTTTGTGCCTTCTACTTACTAATTATGTGACTTGATAAAGACCTTTCCAAGATCGGTTTTCATTACCTTTAAAACTAGAATGATAATCTCTACCTTGCACATGCTTTAAGGATTGGAGATAACACAATACCTGACGCACAGGTAGATCTTCAAGAAATAATAAAAAATTATTCCTTTCCTTTCCTCCTCCCTCTTCTTTTCCTCTTTTTTCTCCTTCTCCTAAGATTCATTTCTTTTCCACAAAAGTAAAGCCAATACCCAGTTACTTGACTTAGTAAAATACAGAAGTAAACAAATGGATGTCACTTTTTTAACTCTCGGAAGAAGGAAATAATATTTGGAATATGGTTCCCACCATGTCTTCAACTCAGAGACATCAAAACACAGACTTTCTGTTCACTACAAGCACCAAAATGACACTCTGCCAAATATGTTAAAAGAGAAATCTACAAAAAAAACTAGCAGATTTTAATTAATCTCCAGATTCACCAGTTGATTTTGGCATATGCTGGGCAACAAGTTAAATTCAGTATGTCTAGGAGCAGTGAGTTTGTTTATCTAAGTACTCAGAATTTTGTACACTTCCTATCACACATTAGGGCCAAAATAAATACTCATCGTTTAAGAGCAAGGATGTAAAACTATAAAATATCAACCTTTTTCCTCATCACTAGTTTAATACTTTTCCTAGTAACTAATAGTTTCTAGTATTTCATTTATCCAATATGAAACAAATATTTACCGAGTGTCAACTATGACAGTATGTGAGACAGTATGTGAGACACCAGAGATGTAAAATTAAACAGGGCAAACAGTCTTAAATAAAATTATTCAGGAAAGCAACACAATGTCTAGCACACAGTAAGCTTCCTACAAATCAGTAAAGCCACAAAACAAGCACACAAAGATGCCAGCCACTAGTGTACGCACACATGCCCTCTCGGTCTTACACACTCACGCACACACGAATGCACACAAACACACGTGCATGCACAAAAGCTCTCAAGGCCCAGTTAGATTCCATCCTCCTGGAAATTCAAAAGAATACAATGAGCCTTCGTTGAAGTATCTTTCACTTTATCATCTTTAAAAAAAAAAAAAAAAAACTTTCAGTCCTTCACAAAATAACCTTTCAAATTAATGAGCAAGTTGCTGCTCCCATCAAAGCCTCTTCAGACTTGCTGTAAATTGGCAGCATTCTGCCCCAGCTGTTTAGCTCCCACAGCACTGAGTCTTTGAAGTTGACGAGGTGTCCGTGGACCAAGCAGTAGTGTGCTAAAGAAAAACACCATTACTTTTGTTTTACTGGAGACCTGCTGAAGACTGACTTGGAAAACACAAAGCCTGAGTTTCCGATACTGCTGCTGGGCCCTGCAGGGTGGGTTCCTGCCCACTGAGCCA